>BMAT01011802.1:70334-88281 GCA_019649035.1 Elysia marginata | reverse complement strand
CTTGTACACAAACATGGAAACAAATAAGGTTCTTGCACGATTTCAGAAACAAAAAAGGGTGGCTTTTAGCGCTCCAACTTTTTTCCAGGAAAAACATCTCAGTATCCCCTCATTACTAAAGCTGCAGTAATAGAAACAAGAAATTGGGCAACACTTGATAGGCCTTCACCGCTGAGTGGGCCCTTTTTTTACTATATCAATGTCTGGGTTGAAACGGCACAAGGTGTACAATTTGTATACAAATAGCGACTTACAGGAGAGGTCAACAGGAAAATGAAAAAAGAGTCTTGTGCCTTATTTGCTACTCTCTCTATCTCTCTCTCTCTTTTTCTCACTATATTTATGGGTTTTTTTTATTTTTTAAATGTCATTTTGTTATAATTTATTTTTATTTTGGGTTATTTAAAGCAGCTTTAAGATTCAATGGAATAATTCTCTGTCTACATTTATTTTAATTTTCAGCCCTACATAGACAGCCGTTGCCTTGCTACAAAAAAAATTCAGTATTACAGTGAACAAATTAAGAATGCTGATGTAGGAGAACGAGTTCAGAAGGAGAATGAGGAACAACATCTCTACTGGGCTTGCTTGCTTATCCAAGCCAATGAAGTGACTTATAGACTTTACATTGAGCACCAGTCGTACATCGTTTCTATCTATGAAAGTGAGCAATTTTTTAAAATTTTGTTTGTTTTTATTATTCAACATGAATAATGAGATTTCTCATGAAGCTCAGGAAAATAAAACAACACTTGCAAATCTTACTAAATAAACGTTATAGTTTCTGATACGCTTGTTTGTATAAAATTAATTTTCAATTGTAATTTGATTGCCTTTAAATTAAAGTTGTGATGTTTTCTTTTCTTTTCAAGCTGACTTTATTCTAAAAGCATTTTGTAAAAAACTTTGTGTTGCAGATGTCATTGAGCAGCTGGAAATAGATAGAAACCGCTATGGACCGTCAGCATTTGACCTCATAGCAGGAGATAGAGAACTGCGGTAAATTTCTGTTTCATTAGAGTGACTGATAAACTCTATACTACATGAATTATTCTTTAGTCTTCACTTAACTGTTTCATGTTTCTTTTATTCTATAACAGAGATCAACACAAGTATCACTGAGGCTCCATATGTTATACATTTTTAAAATATATTCATCATTGTTGCCAATTTTCATTGATTATAATCAACGGTTAAGTTTTTTATAAATGATTAAAAGGTTCCTCATTTTTTTTTAATATTTGAAACAAGTATGATTCTGTTTACCTTATGGCAAGCATGCGTGCAGGTGGTGTGGGAATTTTTTGTCGGTATATCTGTGCAGTCTTAAATAATTAGTTATATTATGCCATGTAAATCAGGTCATTTCAATGTGAAAAACTTTACAACTAAGAATTAACAGGTGATAACTCTGTTAAAGATTATCATTATGTCAATCAAAAAGTAAACATTTTGTTTAACTTTAGGCCCATAACTTTATTTATGACTAATGAGAAAAAGTTTTATGTAAATTCATAATTAAGCTGCAGTTTTTGTTATAGATGGAGTTCTTTATGATAGTTCCTTAAACTGCAAAGGAAAAAACACTTCTGTCATTATTAATGAGCTGGTGGCAGTGGCTTCATTGTGTGGAATTAAGTTGAGCCTTTTTTTGTATGAGTTGTTTGATGCCATGGGACCTTAGTTAAGATAGCCTAACTTAGTTTAACAGTTTACCAGTATGTGTGCCTTTATACATGATATTTTTAAACATAGCCCCAAAGTTTTTAGGTCTTTGTTTAGTCCTTGAGAAAGACAATTTAAACACATTTCTTGGCCTCACTCATGACTGAAAGGAGTACTCAACTATAGGCAGTGGAAGGTATTATTTGCTGATCCTCAGTGAGTTCAGAAGGCATTTTGATTAGTAATATCAAAGAACCCATGTAAAGCACATAGAGCAAATTAAGTGGTTTAGGCGCTATATAAAAGGCTCTTTTTTATTTCATTTCCTCTCAGATTGCATCAGGAACTGCATGCTGCTAAAGTTCAGTTGCTTCAAAGCAAACGAAAGCAGCTAATGCAGAAAAAAGATAAAGTAGTCATGCAGGTTTGTAACATGTCTTTTTCAAAACTAGTGCACTGGTAGGATTTTTTTTTTTTCCAAAAGTTGAAAGGCTGTAGGTTTATCATTTTAAAGTTTTGTAAAAGGTTAGGAAGGTTCATTGACTGGATTGACGATTCGATAGTTTATGAAAGACTACTGTAAATGTCTTTATAAAACTAATCGCCATAACTAGGAGCTTTCAAGACTAAAATGCATATATCCATGTAAATTGATTTTACATAAATTAGCATTAAAAATCACTTAAGGGTGATCTTGTTTTTAAGACACAACAGTCAGCCCACTAAACCCCTTCGTACCTGTAACGTATGCTCTACGTCCTATTTGTCATGCCAAGATGCTGACAGAATGTCTGTTGTACATCCTCAAATCTGTGGATTTTGCTGTCCCCCATGATGTATAGTTGTACAATGTGCGTCGTGTTTTGCACTGCATAAGAGGGGCATTTAATGCAGAGATATTTAAAATCTGACATTAAAAGTGGGGTTTACTGATGTTAAATATATATACGAATAATTCCATTTTTTAACCAGAAACTGTTACATCATGGCGGTCGACAAAACCAACGTCACGAAGGGGTTAATGGGGAAATTTGTGGAAAAGGCTTCTTTTCCCAATGAACAGGATTTTCCCGATTTTGGGGGTGTCATAAAAAGAGAAAATTCATTGTGTTAGGCAGCGTGAATCTGTCTCAGCAGTTCTGTGCTTCTCTTTACTCTCTTGAGAGTTAGATATGTTAAATTGCTCAGTAGTTTATTTTATTGATTTTATATAAGTACTTCCAACAATTTTAGTTAAACAAGTCGACTCTTTTCTTACTGGCCATCTTTTACATTAAGAATTGATCAATGAATGAAATTTCCACATTTAAGCAACCCTTTTATACACGCTTGCTGTTACAGCTATCAACATTCTTGCAGGACAAACAAAAGCAACACTTTTCTGTCAAATTGATGGTAATGTTTGCACCATGTTTGGCGACTTCCTTGCATGACCTAGATTACCTGTTGGGGCAGACTCTAGCTCTATCAATATCCACTTGGAATGAACTGAACTGACAAAATCTGTTCTCTTAGAGCTATATACCTTAAGTACTACAAAAATTTGCCTGAAAATAAAGGTTTTGTTAAGTTTAAGTTCATGTGTTCAATCACTATTACGGATTGTTATTTTGCATTGATGAAGCTATTAAATTGGGTATTAGTGGTTAATCTCATGGAGTGAAGATGAACTTCTTGTTCAAGAAAAAAACTTTGCCATCTGTTTCTGCTCTAGCATTGTTTTAACTAAGCTTAAAATGATCTATATTCTAGTACTTGATTGTCTTACTATAGGTTGATATGGCTTTACTCTTAATTTCTTCAATACAATTTTTTTTCATATGTATATATATTTTATTTCAAAATGTTAAAAGTGTTTTGTTTATACTTTTCCAGATTCCTGATGAACAGGCTGAAACAGGTCAAAACCCAGAAGTAAAAAAATTATTCTTTGACAAAAACAAACTGCAAGAGAAAATATTTAGGACTGAGTTAGATATCCTGTCTGAGAAGAAATGGCTTCTCACTACCCGAATAGATATCCGCAAACGAGAACTCAATGGTAAACTGTCATGATCAATTCTTTTAGCCTCTGTGCATAAAATATACAACAATTTATTTTCTTATTCAGCACTTTTTGTCAGCGACATTGAAAAAGGATCACCTCAGTCACAATCATCACTTACAGTAGCACATAAGAAATTTTTAAGTTCTGGTGCATACAAACCAAGCTGTAAGGCTCAAAAGGATAAGATAATATAAAACTTTATAAATCAATTCAAAATGGTTGGTGGTGCACAAAGGGTAACAACTCAGGCAATTGTGTTATGACTGTGCCAGCTCGATTTTTGTAGTTTTTACAGTGCATGTGTAACGAAGTTGGAGATTGTTTTAGTTTTATTCCTCAGTCATGCTATGTACAATGTAGGCCTAGTTAAATGCTTCGCTTGCTTTGTTAGTGGAATGTGTAGGTATTCCTGGACATAGATTATGGTTTTCACATTACTTAACTCATTAAAATCTAGTATGATGGCTGATTGTTGATTGTGTAGGTCTAGGCTTCTGGATTTATCTAGATTCCCACCTTCCGGTTCATTTACATAATGTTTGATGACGTAGGAGGAATTTCGGGCGACTTATTTTAACTTGGCTGGTGATTGGGTGTTGCTGCCGTATGAGGCCCTGCCTTTCTCACCTTTCTTGTAAAGGGTCGAAAATTCGAGTAAAAGCTAGACCATGACATTGTGTTCTAGATGTGTGTTTTACTTATAAATAGAGCTCGCTTGGTTGATAGAAATGACTGAGAGGATAGAATACTCGACGAAGAGAAAGGGAGCAGTTTTGTGCAAAAGTTAGATCTACGATTTGTTTATGCTGGACATTGGCAATTCCACTGTTATTATTTTCGACTACTGCTGGATGTAAATACTGTTTCGTGTTGATTTCTTCATTTTGAGTTGAATTAACTTATTTTCTACGTTCTTCACACGACTTTTCACGTTTTCAAGATTTTAAAAGAACTCACAAGTCTGGCATCAGGAATTGTATACGTTTACTCCCCTATCATTTGTGGCTTCTGAAATTTTTTTGCCATATATAATCATCCTTATTTTGTGTAAGTTGTGTTATTAGTGGCTACAATTAAGTGAGTTATTGATCACAAATAAATGATGTCTGCATCAAAGAGATTTTTTTTTCATTTTGTGCCTGGACTTTTTTATTTTAAGTGTCTTTATATCTCTTGTAGTTCTTAATAATCATGCAATATGCAAAAAGTATTTTCTACTAGTTTACCAGCAGCATCAATCTTGCTTTTCAGTATAGTGGACTCAACTATCATCAAGATCAGTCAGGATCATGTGTTGAACAATAGTGCAGATTTAAGCATTGTTAACCTGATTTTTTTTTCCTCACTGTCATTGTGACATTGTGAATAGTGCATTTAGGACCCATGACTTACCTTGAAGAAAAACTAGGGTTTAGTAGGATAAAGAATTACATTACACATCACAGGACATTTCGTCGTTCATATAGATAAAAAAAACACTGTACTATATACCACAAAAAAGATGATGAGAAAATAGTTTTTGTTCAGAGTAAGAAAGCTAAAATTAAAAAGCGCAAACAAAATGAGTATATTATTTAGTTTCAATGCTTTCAAGTTTGTTTTATCATTGTGCAAAAAACGTTCCTATAAACTTATGCTTTGACAGTTTTCTTAGATTTATTTTTTAATGACTTTCAGAAGCTTTTGATGAACAAATTGAATTTCATGATGCTGTGGAAGATGTTGCTGAGCTTTCAGAGGAAGAGGAAGAGACAGAGGACATCTTGAAAAATGATAAGGAGCTTTCCAAGTTGAAACATGAGAGGGTCAAATTAACACAACACCAGTCTAAGATTAGGAATAAGCAGGTTTGTGATATTAAAAACTTTTATTTGTTGCCAAAAGTGAAAAGATAAATTATCTTTAAAACTCATAATAATCTGCATCTGGCGTTTGATTGTCCTGTAATCCATTGTCTAGACTTACTCTCATTAAAACTAAGAGTAAAGCCTTCCTCTCCAAAACATCAACAAACAGTATTACAACATGCTCTACACATTTATTAAAAGAAATAAAAGCTGTCTTTGATGTTAGTACCTATTCACTACTTGCTTTTCAATATGCTTCATAGGCAATTGAAATTAGACTAGAGCAAGAGTATTAGCCATAAACATAAGATTTTTCCATTTTGTTGTAACCATGCAATGATGTAATTTCAATAGAAGATTGCTATGTTTTTAATTGTTTTAATTTCATAACATGTAAATCAGAAAGAACTGGCCAATGAACTCAGGTCAAGACAAAAACAAGAAGAAAAAGAGGAACTCCGAATTCAGAGGCACCATCAGATTCAACTGGTGGGTTTATTTTTTTTTCTTATTTTTTTTCTTTGTTTAGGGGTTTTTGGGTTGATTTTTTTTTTTTGTTAATTTGGAATATTGTTTTTTTTTTTCTCTTTATCATCATTTAATATAAAAACTAATTTTTCTGAACAGACTTTGCAGATTGGAATCAGTAATTTTACACTCTCATTCTATTTTAAAACATAAGAGATCATCTGTTGTTAACCTCTGTCTTTTACTCTACTAATTAAATCTAAAAAAAAAAAATTGTGTGGTAAGATATGGCTTTTTAATTCTGTTGTTTGTAAACCAAGGACCCGCGTTGCACATAGACATGAGTTAGTTCTTTATATGATTGATTATGAACTTGTTTTGCAGACCTCTGCTAAAGCTATTTAAAAAATTATCGAATATTGATTTTAAAAATATTTTTCTGTTTTGTTGATTACTCCTCTTCTGTCTTTACAAGAAAATTTTGTTTTAGTTTTGGAAGCTTAACTTTTGGTTTTATTTCTTGAGAATGTGTCAAACTAATTAAATAAATTTTTTTGCATCCTGCCTTTACATGTATTGAAATATAGTTTAAATTTAAAAAGCAGGGCTGCCACTTATCCGTGGATCCTCGAAAAACCCGTGGATCGTGAGATCTTCCGTGGGTCCGTGGTCTGATTGGCAGATTTTTCGTGAGATTCTCCATGTGTCCGTGGTCTGATCTACCGTTATATTTTTGTAACCCGTGACCAAAAAATTGTCCATGCCGGCCACGGATACACGGCGGCGGCAGTTGCCTCATTGATCGGTAGGCAGAGAGACATAGATATAGCCTAGTGATGAATTGTGGCGTTTACCTCAGTTCATTAGGCTTACCCGTACCGGAATATATCATCGGACTAACTTGACCCCTGAACTCGCGAGAGTGCAAGTCAACATTCTCTAATGTGACCAATGAACGGGCGGTATCACTTCAGCACATCTCCATCTCATAACCGGCGCGTCCTTCACCTACCTGCTGGAGTGGGGGGACTCAACTCGGGGGCGCCGATTCCCTAGACCTAGAGTCGGGATTTGCCGATCGCATTTCACCGTTCAGTATGATTTTTCTTGTGTTTAAAATGCCGCTATTTATAAATTATCACACCGATCAACATATTCTATGCATATTAATAAAGTATCCTAGATCTAGGCGTGAACGGACCATAGAAAACGGAACAACGGACTTCAACTTTACAAAGTTATATCTCGGCTTCTATGAACCGCACAATATAAACAAAACGATCGGTATGTCGTATGATTGTCTGCTTAGTTTCATAACAATCCGACAATGATCTATTAATAGTTAGCTAACTATACATAATAGATCACTGCAATTCGACGGCTTTTAGTAGATCAAACGATCGCGTGATACTGAATTCAACAACCGCAAAATGTAGACTGTACCGCGAAAACGCTGCCTGCTTGTTCATGCTAACGAGGCTGTCTGATGACGATAGATCTAAATCTAGATCTAGCCTAGATTAGTCTGCAGTTAGATTGTAGAGCTAATCCGAACGCCGAGGCTAACTGCTTTATCATGCTAGCGAGGCTGTCTGGTCGCAATAGATCTAGATCTAGTCTAGATTAGTCTGCAGTTAATAATGTAGAGATAATCCGAACGCGGACGCTGCCTGCTTGTTCATGCTAACGAGGCTATCTGGTTGCAATAGATCTAAATCTAGATCTAGTCTAGATTATTCTGTAGTTAGATTGTAGAACTAACCCGTACCGCATCCTGCTTAAGTTTAATGACGCTAGGTCTAGTGAACTTTGCATTTTCCAGTAATACTGGTAGAGATCTAATCCAGATTTAGATCAAACCTATCAGATTAGGATCAAAAGGGTAGTGGATAATGCTTTCACATGCCATCAAGTGAAGAGAGCAAAAGCGGCTCATATCAGCCAGCTTCCATCTAAAAAACAAAAGAAGCGCTAAACAAGGGTTTTTTCCTTTAAAATTGCAAACTAGCATTGTGACCCTGGGAGACTCTCTTGTGGTAACTCAAGTCAACACCATTCTGCATTGACTTAACATGACATCATTCACCCATCAAAATTGGAGGGGGGGGCCTCTGGTGATGCTTTGGTTTGTAATTTGGTAAAACGCATTTCATTAATTCAGTATCTTTGTACAAGTGTATAAGTCTATGCAATATATCACCAATATTTGTTGCCATAGATAAAGAAAAGCACTTCTGAAGTTTTTATGGGGAGCTGAGTAGTGACAGATAATTCAGTGCATAATGTAAGTAAGAATTTTAATATAATTAAAATGGGTTGTGAAATAAATGCTGTAATTTTAATAATTGAAGAAATAGGCATGAAAAATTCCTTAAGATTATGTAAGGTTTGATAAAGTGGGTAACATACAATTATCCTGTTGTCGCTTGTAAAATTTTTATGATCGTTATCAATGTTTTAATGTGGGAAAAAACTGCAAAGAGGCTTTTTTGCGATGAGCGTGAAAAATCAGTGGATTGAACCACATCTGAGTAACAGCCCTGAAAAAGGCACGAGTTTTGTGGCACTTATTATGAATCAAAGTCCTTTTCATTTTTTTTTCACAAGCCATTAGCTCAACGGACCTACTCAAAATATCAAGGAATTATTATTTTTAATTATGTGATTATTTTATGTTCAAAGTCATATTTCTTTTCATAAACAGAAACGTGAAAGACAAAAAGAAGAGGAAAATGAAAAATCAAGTTTCATCTTTGAAGAGAGAAAGAAAACTATAGAACGTTTGAAAGAATACAAAGTGGTAATGTATATTTCCCTTTGAACTCCTTTTTGTGCCAATGCCTTGTAGTTATTATAAAATTACATGAATAGCAGAGTTGTAATTTCTGAAAATTTGTTATTGTAATTTATGTATACATTCAAGTAATGTAAACCAATATTGTAGGAAAATGGGTTTTCCCTATTTTATCAAACAAGGAAGTAAAATAAAAGTATTAGAATATTTGCTGATTGCCCTAAAATTCCAGACTTTAAAAACTAATATATACATCTCAATCTTACTTTTCATTTACTTCCGTTTAAATTTTAAGTCTCTATCTTGAAGACTGAAATTTTAAATTTTTTTTTAATAACATGAGTGTTAGACTAGCATATTTATTCAAATTGCACCTAACCAGATTGATTATAAGTTATTGTTGGCAAAAGGAAAATACATAACCTATCAGGGCAAAGGCCAAATCATTTTAAGTAAATAATCTAATTGGGAAGACTGTTGGCCTGATCTTCAAAAGGCTATAAGTTCTTTATCAATATGGCTTGCAATTAAAGGATCTTACTATATTCCAGATTTTTCCCTAATTTCCTGCCCCCAGTTTTATTTAAATGAGCACCAGTTTAAACTTTTCAATAGATGATTTCATGCTGTTGGGCAATATGGCTCAGTTGTTAGCATGTTGGACTTGTGATCCGGCAGTTGCTAGTTTGATTCCAAATCACTTGCCTTGGGAAAGCATCTTATCCACAATTTCTTCAGTCCACCCACCTAATCAATCAATAAAAGCAAGGGGTCCTGTGTAGTCTATGCTAAGTAATACCACCTTGGGCCAGGCCCGTTTTTCACATGTTAATGTTAGGATAGGGCTTGCATGCATAGTGTTGGGGTATGTTTGGGAATTAAGTATATGTGTACATGTTGAGGAAACGTCCACACTGCTTGACCAAAAGTTTTTCTCTTGAGTCTCTTAAGTCTTTTGCTTCTTGCTGTAGTACTAGTAGTGGTCTTTTACTTATTGCTAAAATTAGCCTGAACATATTGGCGGACCTATTACTTAGGGAAAGGTGTGAAGTCTTGAGAGGCTGCCTCCAACGGGGGAAGACTATAACCATCTTTTTTTAAATTTAAAATCATCTTTTTCAACTTATATTCTTAACTTTAGTGGTTTGCACTTTGTAGAATAACCATGCCTGATCAAATTACTTCATCGCACTAGAGAGTTGTAACCCTATGTGAGTGAGTAAGACACAGTCTCTTTCAGTGGAAAAAAACACCATTTTATGAATGGACAGGAGTTAAACATGACTTCATGCAAGCATGTTCAAATTGATGATGTGTTAAGAAAATTTGAAGTTTTAATGTGTGGGTGTGTGTGTTACTTCTTGGCCTGGAGGTGGGGGGCATTATGGACGATACTGGTTTGTTTTAAAAGGGTGTTGGATCTTTCAGAGTTGAATGTTAGGCTGCTGGGCCTATTACATATGCACATGTACATAATTTTCACTGCTGGTGCTGTTTCAAAGATTGAGTAAGTGGGTGTATGATACATCTGTAGATGGAATGGGGTATAGATACTGCTTTGTCTCACAAGTATACTGTGAAACCACTCACTGAGACTGATACTATAATAGCCAAAACACAAGATACTGACAGCAATAGTTTTTCAACAGTTCTTATCAGGGCTTCAACAGTTCTTATCAGGGCTTCAAAAGTTCTTATCAGGGGTTCAAAAGTCCTTTTCAGGACTTCTTTCTCTATTGTTCCTTTATTGTCTTATTGCTCTCCCCCTTTCTAATACGTCAAAGGCAGTCCCAAGCCTGCGACAAAGTACATGGGTATCAGGAACCCACAGGGAAAGATTCTTGTGCCTCTCTTGTCTGTCCCTTTTTCCCGTTCCCATTCTCTCATTCATCGAATACTTTATTCTCTAACTTATAGTATACTTGAACAGTTACACTAACCATATGCTCAACCAACCCAAGACATATCAAAGTAAAAACAAGCTCAAGGTGCAAGTCCAACCCTCCACCCTATTCCCCTCTATCTCAATGCCGCTGAGAGACTCCTCTCATAAAAAACCGATGGTTCAAAATGCTCACACGCAGTCCCTTCAAGATCAACCCTCTATCCCGTTCCCCTCATTTCACAATGCCACTGAGAGAAAACGATTGGCAGGGGGGCTGGACATAAGAACAAATCTGGCAGGTGACTAAGATGTTCAAAGTGTCTCAGACAGGCCTTGACATCAGTGTGGACAGCGCCCACTTCACCTGTGTGCATGTGTATGTTCTTTGGGATGGGGTTTTGATATGTCAGTTACTATATTAGCTGTCCAAACCTTGCAATCACAGCCTATCAAAGAGCAATTCTGCCTACAGGTCCTCATTCTTTGGTAGATTCTTCAATATAGACGTGCAAAATTTGTAAGATCATTGTCCATCCCTGTCATTCCCATCCTTCATGGACTCTAAGGCTAATGGCTCAGTAGTAACACAACAGATGGTCTGTAGTCACAGCAAGGGGGGGGGGAGGGGGCCTAACCACTTGACTAGGTAAAATTTCCTGTTAATTCATTGTTTGATGTTATAAGAGATTATATGCCCATCCTTGGCCATCTGGTATGATACTTGTATGCGAAAATTGAACTGAAAGCAAGGCTACTGCATTATCGTATAAGAAATAGGCTCTACTCTCTTTCTCTCTCTCCTCCCCTTCGCGTTCAATTGTTCTTTATTTGTTTGTGCCTTTTTTAACTATTTGGACACAAAATTATTGAGTTAAACTTGGTTCATTGTTTGTTCACAAATCAAATAAGACAGGAAAACTGTACAGTGTTTACGCGGTGCATACATTTTGCAGGACTGGTTTTGTGTTTTTCACGATTGTTTCACGTACTAAAGATTGTCATATTGCTATGAAACTTGGCAGGCAATCAGATGAGATGCCGATCTTTTACTTGCTTGCTTTGCTTACATTTTGCGGCTCAAAGAAGCCGAGATATAAGTGATGTCTTTAATGCATTGACAAAATCACATTAATCGTGAAAAAAATCAAAGCACCTTAGAATCACAACAAAAGCAGGAGACTAAAACTTATCATAACTAGCACTGTTAAAAAGTCCAAATTTTAAGCTTAAGAAAATGTATACTTTTTATGAAGGTTGTATGAGTTATAAACTTATGAAGGCCAGTTTTTGACACATTGTGTAAAATTAGCGGTTAGTGCTGCACCACATTCAATATTGTAAGCACCCATGCAACCATGGGTATAAGCAGCTCTGTTACCTCAAACCTACGTAATGATTGAAGAGTTAACAATAGGCCTAGATTTACTACCAGTACATGTGTATTACTATCTGTGCTGCAAAGTTTGCTTAGGGCTCATTTTAGAAAGGAGGTTGCTTAGCTTTACGGTTTTAAGTTTTATATCATTGTTGCACTGGAAAAGAGAAAGAAAAAAAAACACAAATTTGTCAAAATTTACTTCTTTTTGTACATTCTGATAATATGAATTTGATAGAATATGCTATTGTTTTCTTAACCTGTGATGGAAAATATATATACATTGAAACCCCTCAATAAAGACCTGGGAAATTGTCGGTGAAAACAGGACTTATAAGAGAGGGGTCTTAGTCTAGGTGTTAAATTGCTATACCCACACAAGAGAATGTCCTCAAATTTAAAGTGACATAAAAGGGGTGGTCTTTATTGAGAGGTTCCACTGTATAGTATGATACAGTTAAACCCAATGTTTAACTTGAATATTGGTGGGAAGCCATAACACCAACCTTTGATTTAAAACCATTCCCAACTTTTAAGCTTTAAAATTCAACATTTCACACAAAATTTTTTGTACAAAAGAAAAGGCCACATAGCAGGATGCATAATTACATTTACAGATTAGTGTTAGTTACTTTTATGTACTTACTTCCCCTCTCCCGTCTCTCTCTGTCTTTCTATGTCTACCTGTCTCTCTCTTTTTAAATGTGCAAACTAAGACCATTCTATCTATTCTTGTCTTATGCTGAAATACACTGCTGCAAGGTTTTAATATTTTGTTATATAACCTAACCCTCTCTCTCACTCTTTTATATGCAAGTTTGAGATAATTCTGTCTTTGTTTATTTCATCCAGAAATATACCGCTCCAAAGACAATCAAACCTCCAAGATATCAGAAGCCAAGTGAAAAAGCTGATAGTTCTAAGCCATGCAGCAGTAAATCAAAAGTGGTTAGCAAGAGTAAAGACTCTGGCAATCAACCTCAGAAAAACACGAGAAAATCAAAATTTCCATCAAAGCAAATGGCAGTTGTAGATGCCTCTATAAAATCTGAAGATATACCAGTGACCATTTTTGTAAGTGATAAACAGAGTGGCCCAGCTCAGACTCAATCTGTAGACTCCAAGACAGATTTTTCTGCATCTTCTGTGCCTCCACCTCCACCCCCTCCACCACCAACGGTACCACCTCCACCCCCTCCACCACCTCCACCACCAGCGGTGCCACCTCCTCCCCCACCACCTTCAACCACTGGTCGACCAAAGCAAGGAGACCTCATGGCTGAACTGACCCAAGGCCAAAGCATTCTAAAGAAAGTCGAGCCTACAATCTCAAGCAAAGAGACCAGCGGAGGACCAGGTCCCATTGATCTGGGCAGTATTTTGGCTTCAAGGTCAAAGCTCAAACCTGCGTCAGCTAGACAAGAAAGACCACTATTAGCAGAGCGAACAGGTGATCTTATGAAAATATAGAATATAAATTTTACTAAAATTTACAAGTTAAGTCAACATCAAAAACCATCCCTGCCTATAGTCAATAACTAAAATGCATGTTGTTAAACTTAGAAGCATTTACTGGGCAATTACCCCCCATCTATTTATCATAAGTGTTGATATATCGTCCTCATACCAATCGCACATATCAAGATATTGAGGGTTTATTATCAGCACTTGGCCTCACCATCCAGCAGTCACCTACTAGCCGGATATATATATTGATATATCTCCCTACCACTGAAATATAGAAAAAATCATATCGGCATTGGCCTATCTCCATTAGTAGTACTGTAGACCATTGATTGCGAGAACTGGCGCCAGTCTGTGGCACTTGTCGGTCTACTGTCTGGACCATGAGATAGTAGATGGGGGAAACTGCAGGAGGCTGGGAAATATCGTGGCCTCAAGAAAGCTGCAGTTTTTTCGCTTCTCATTGCCTGCCCTTGATCAACAATTGAGGTCTAGACATTTCACTATCATGTCAGCATTCCAGGTATCAGCCTGCAAGTTCAAACATTAAGGAAATCAATATGTTGACATCTGCATGTATACAGTTAAAACTCTTTACTCCTTTTTCACAACAATGGAACATGAGGTCAGGAATCTATGACTATCAGAAGGACTAGTTGACTCTGTGCCAAAGGTGTATAGTACAGCTCCATTATAAATATCAATATCAACCAATGAGTTCAATATTTATTATGTAGAGATATGAAAATAGACTCAAAGATAGTTTGTTGGTTTTTTTTTACATAAACTTAAGTCAAGTTTTTCTTTTTTAATTCTATTATGTAAAACTGAAAAGTATGGCATGCACAATTTTAACAGTCAGGTGGGATAAATTATGTCAATGTTGTGGACAGCAAATTTTTGTGAGATTCTCAACAATGAAAGTTGCATGAAACTACCATGATTCTCTAAAAAAGTTGTTTTGATAATTTTAAAGATCTAAAAAAAGGGTGTTGGGGCTGGTGTAAACTATAATAAACATGGTTGCTTTTTGTCTTATTTATATTTCCAACAAGAAACATTAGAATGGACTATAACTGGCTGTGAGAAACACAGTTCCATAGTTTTAATCAGAATTTTAATTTATTATTTCTATTTTAAGTATGGCATAATTTTGAAGGAAGCGATTGTCTGATCATGATTTGATTTTAAATAATTTTATTACACTAAAATGAAATGCTCACATGTGTAAATACCCACTTGGTAATTTAAATGTCAAAATTTTAAAAGAGGAAAAGAAAATAGCGGCCCAACTTATTCTTATATTGCTTGCTATATTGCTTGCAATATAAGAAAATGCTCCCTCTCCAAAAACAAGTGTTGTAATGTTTACACTCTTGACCTTAATCGAGGTGTGAGTTGTCATCAACAATTTTTTTTTTTCAATATTAGATTTTGGGGGCTCCCAACAGTTATATACTAAAATCTGCATTAATTTTTTTTTTGTAGCCTATTTAAGAGTGTATGGTTTGTGATAGTTCATTTTTTGCTTTTTTTGTTGTTGAGTACTGCAAATACTGTAACTGTGTAATTTGGTCAAGTTTAATTGGATTGTGTAAAGCAAAGGTAAATTGACAAGGTAGTCTAGAAAGTAAAAAACAAAGCGGCTTAACACCACAAACGCTACCGGGTAATCAATACAGCTTTTATCCGTATTCCGTATATGTTAAAGCATTTTGCAAAAGCTGTGTGGTAAAAGAGAAATTTATTCATGAATTTACCAAATTAGAAACCATGGTTTAAAGTATTTTGCAAAACTTGTATCCTAAAAGAAAAAATTCTCAAATCCAAATAAAATTCCTGGGTTGACCATATTTAGAGACAGTTGTTTCTTGTATGAACCTCTTTTTAATTATGTGCAATGAAAGCCAAAAGGATTTGAAATCCTGCAAGTATTAAAAAAAACATATGTGCTTGACACAGCCTGTTTTACAATAAAGTTCACTTTGATATAAAGTGGTACTGTCATTTAGTGCGTTATCCTAATCAGATCAAATATAAATTTTTTTTATTTCTCGTCCTTTATCCAATCCAAGCACTGAAAATCATGTGATTACTCAAAGTCAGCTTGTCTAATTATTTATTTCAAAGATAATCCTGGGATGAGATTGATTTTTTTCCAATTATGCAATAAATTATTGATTTGCTTTTCATTTAAACATCTGATTGCAAACTTTTTTGTTGATAATCCTAACAAATTGTCTTCTTTGATAATGATACAGTAATTGCTTTAAGGAATTGTGTTCAAAGGAAGAGTCAAAGCAATATTTTCTTAACAATTGACATAAATTTTTTTTTAGTTTGGGCCCCAAACCAAATCCTTCATTTATCTTTTATACTACAGTCAAATCCATATAATTCAAACTTGCTTAATTAAAATATTTACATAATTCAAACTATATTCAGATTTCCAATTTTCTTTTTCTTTTGAAATATATACTAATAATTCAATTTTTGGATCATTCAAGGTCAAACTGTGTTCCTATAGAGTTCAAAATATCCAAAATGTACTGCATAGGTTTAGTCATATAATGCATGTAGTTACCTTTTTATATCGGGGATTAAACTTGGCTTTGTAGAAAGACTTTGAGTTGACTCTTCACCTTTTGTGAGGAAGGGATTTAATTTATTTTGAAATCAAAAGTTTCCATTACCGTAACACTAAGAAACAAATTTAAACTATATTTTAATGGATGAAAAGTATTAAAGGCCCAGGCTTAGGTATATTTTATTCAATTTTATATTGTCTACCTATTCCTCAAGAGATACAGTCATGTGTGAGAAAACAATTATGCATTAAATCTTAGATGACTAATTCAAACCATCTGGTGATGAGAAAAGACTATATTTTTTTGTTTTGTCATTTATACATTAAGGCCTCAATTAGGACAAGAATTATTCATTTTTAAATTCAAATTTCGATTTTAAAATAACTCTTTTTTAAAGTCATATGAAGTAAAGCTAATACTTACAGGTCCTGTTCCCACAATTTTTTTTTTAAAAACTGAATTACCTTTATTTCCCAAAATATTTTTGGTGGTACTGGATTATAAAGATAATCACCGTCTGAAGCATTTAAGTTCATTTGTTTAATTTATTTTTGGTCTCTTTTAGATCCCCTTGAGGACATTTTCAGTATGATTCGTTCCGGCGTTACATTGCGAAAAGTGAGTGAGACATTGCCAGGAGAGGGAAGTCAGGGTGACCCTATGGTTTCTTCCACATCTTCTTCTGTTTACAACATGGATGCAAGAAGTCAGTTACACAACACCCTCTTGAACAAAATCTGTCGTGGAGTCAGAGGAATCTCTCCAGACTCAGATGATGAGTTTGGGAGTGAAAATGACGATTTTGACGATGATTGAATTTTAGTCTTGCAAATGAAGCTAAAAAGATAAAGATAATCAGAAATTTTCTTTTTCAATGTGATTAATTTAAAATATTGCAAATATTAATAATGGGCAAATTAAAAGTTAATGTCTTGCAATCTTGCAAAGAAGTTAGATGCTGCAATTTAAAATTCAAAGGCATCAATATTTTCAACAACTTTCCCTAGCTTTCAATTGGAACCAATTTCTTAATTCTATTTTAAAAAATTTTTGTGGATTCAAATTACTGGTAGTAAAAAAGAGGATAATGTTCTACTGTTAAATCTTGTTTTTCACAAGCATGTTTCATACAGTTGACTCATGAGGGCCGGCTGCTATACAAACATGCTATATGTACATTTCAAAGACAATGAAAAGACAGTTATTTATTTTTGTACCAGTGTTTATTTTTTTGTTGTCGTTAGAATATTTTGTACATTTAATGCAAATTTTCAGCTAAGTTTAAAGTGCTGCTTGTCAGCTCATGAAAATTTGTGAAGTTCCATAGTTTTGTTTTTCAAAGATTTACAAATTTAAAACTTTTACTTTCTTCTACTAGTTCTAGCGCCCATTCTTTTGTCACCTTTAAATATGGCTGTGGTTTGTAAAAATCCCCATTTGTTGTTTGTCATTTTCCTACAAAATGTTTTGTGATCATTGTTTATTTCTTTTTACCTTACTAGTAAATTGCCCTCAATTTCATGGGTTTAAGCAGGTTTAATCAAAGATAACAAACTTGGTGTAACTTTAAGTAAAGAATCTAAGAATGGGCTAATCTCCAATTAAAAAGTTCCCTTCTTTTCTTTTTGTCCCCATAATTTTGTATTATCTACATTGGATTTGTCTTCTCCTTCTTTCTGAGGGTCTAACTTAAGTATTCTGTTTTTTAGTTTCCTCTCAATGCCTTCTCTTTATTTTTTAAGTCCCTTTGATCGTTTTATCCTCCTCTTTAACTCTGTATAATAGTTCACAACTCTCTCTCTCTCTCTCTCTCT
>BMAT01011802.1:43553-68733 GCA_019649035.1 Elysia marginata | reverse complement strand
CTCTATCTCTCACGTCATTCTCATCTCGATTGCTCTGACAGGTCTTTTGCCCTAATGCCCATTTCTCTCTCTTGTCTCTTCATACTTAAAAGTCTAAGTTTTTTTTATTTATTTTACAGTCAAAATGTTTCTCAAGTTTTATGTGCATTCCCTCTTTTTATGACGATTCAATTTTTCGCCTTATAAACTCAACGACACACAGTTTAATTTGAATGGCAAACAACTTACACTAGTGCATGTATAACTATAACTCAAACTAGGCACGCGTTCATACTTATATGGTGAGGCAAACAAAATCGAGAGGGGGGGGGGGGTGAACGAGAAAGAAAGACAGAAAGAGAATTTAAAAGTGAAAGATATTCCATATGTGTATTAGATTTCTCTCTGGTCTGCATTATACATGTATACACCTAAGGCTGAACCTTGTGTGCTTATCATTTTCGGAAATCTCATAGCTTGGGCCAGCTGAAAAGAGATTATGATAAACTAAGCTGTAAATATACTCAAAACGAATAACTGTATAACACACACACACATCTAGTGCCGCAAAACTACTACTACTACTACTACTACTACTACTACTACTACTACTACTGCTGCTACTACTACTATTACTACCACTCTTGCTACTGCTACTACTACGACGATGTCCACTAATAGGTCTAATATTGCCACTCTCCAACAACTGCTGTATAAAATTTGTATGGGTATTGTATTAGAGTAAGTTTTCAACTATCGACCATTTTCCTTTTCAACAACATATCAATGCCAGAAATAATGCAAAACTTGATCCAGTTGACTCCTAAGTTTTTTATTTCAGTCTTTAATAATGCAATGCAAGCACCAGAAAAGTAATTTTCTTTTCACTCGTCGTAATTGAAAATAAATATAGTATGAATTGGGCTGTTAAATTCCAAGTTAAATAAAATGTTTCAATTCTTGTTCTGTGGGTGCACAATATTAAATTTTCATTCTTTAACTTAGCGATAAAAAACAAATGTCGAATCAAACTAGTCCTGCTTGACAAACTCACCCATTCAATCCAAGTCGGTATACCTCCAATTTGCTATGTTTTGGCTTTTTCCAAGTGTAATATATAAACAAAGCAGAATACTTTCTATACATTTTCCTAGTTCGGTATCAAGCAACATTATATTAATGGATAACTTTTATAGAAGCTAGATCTAGACTAGATACAGTAGTATCCGGTTAAACGCACTCCAGTTAAATGCACGCTACGGTTAAACTAACGCCAAATCGCTATGAGTTTTATGACCAATTTATTTCTATATAATCAGTATACCCTAAACGCACGTCATATCGGCTAAACGCACGCTATGAAATCGGGAAAAATATCTTAAAAGTGGACCAGGCAGCCACTGGGATGTGAGCGAAAGTGAGCTAGCTCGTTTCGAGGGAATGGCCAGCATCACTCCACAGAAATTTGCATCTTCTTTGTTAAAACGCAGGCCTATCTACCCACGCATATTGTGTGAAGGGTAAGACAAGGGGGCAGGAGTGTGAAGAGGAGGGATAAGACAAGGGGGCAGGAGTGTAGAAGGTGGACAAAGACCTGTGGGGCGTGGATGAACAAATCGGATGATGCAAATTGCCAACACCTTGCCCGCCCGTATTGTAATCTACTGAGTGACAGTGACAGGTGGATTGTAGGCTAGCCCTTTGTCTGCGTAGCATTGTGTGATTGGCTTTCTTCTCGTCCCGATCACCCATACCCTCCCCCTTTCCCCTCCCCCTTTTGGTTGCAGGGCGATTGGCCTAATTGCTAGACGTAAGCCTTTCTTTCATTTCACAAAGATCTGTGCAGCATGCAAGACGTAGCCTTGTCAGAATGTTGTGATTAACCTGTTGTCAATCTCTTTAGATCTAATTCCAAGCCAGTTTGAATTCCTAAAGCCTCGGAGATAGTTAAATTCTTAGAAAGTTATTTCACTTATCCCACTTCTGGAAATAAAGAAACAACTACATGTTCTGAGAGAAAAAAAAGACAGACCCCCCACTCCCCCAACCGCCGCCAAAAAAAGAGAGAGAGAGAGAGAGATTGTTTAAACTATGTACATGTATTTCTTAATCCTACCTACAGTCCATGCATGATCTTTGTATAATAAAGGGAAACAACTTGGTTCTTTTATTTATGTATCGTACTCTAAAGGGAAATTACTAGTACTCTAAAGGGAAATTACTAGTAATTTTTTACAACTTTTCATAAGTGCACGCATCTCCTAAACGCACGCTTTTTGGGTCCCCCAAGTGCCGTGCGTTTAACCAGATACCGATACTACTGTATCAAGATAATGATAGCATGGAGCCTGTTCAGATTCCAGCACTGGGTCTAGCTACATTTTCATGAGTTCCATCAATGAAACAGGTTTAAAATAAAAAAATTTAAATTCCCAATGAATAACTATAGGATATGAGGTGAGAACTGCAGATAAATCCAATTTCCAAGGCTCCCTAGATTCCAGATACCATGATTTTTCTTGACTGTCCAAAATAGATGCGACAATACGGGTCTACATCCTCTACATGCTTCTGCAGTTCTACTTCTAGATCTAGCTAACTAGCTAATATCACAGTCACGACATAAAAGAATGTCTAGTGAGGTCATCACCGAAGTTGATGTAATAATAAGATTGAGTAAAGCATGTTGGCTAGTGTTAAAAATTTGTATACAGAAAGTCAAATAAATTACATGTATGATGTTTATAAATTTATAAAAGGCATTACACTATCACATTGGGGCATTATATAAGTATTTTTAATGTATAAGGAATAGAACATTAAAAATTTGAGTGGACAAAATTTAGGAATCAATGTACAAGTATGAATAGTAATAACAATTAAATCGTGTGAGAAATATGAGGACTGTCACAGCAATTTATGGTCTATTGAAGTTTCCTAATGGATGTGGGGATAAATGACTTTCTATATCTCTCAGAATACAGAATGGGACTGCCAAACAGGGTTGACTTTAAACAAAAGTTTTTTCCTTAAGGTGTTAACTATAAATTGAAGTGGATTGCATTGTATTTCAATGCATGACAGTGCCCTTTTGGCCTCATATGCTTGTGAAGGAGTGAACTCTTCAACCAATTAACTTTTTAAGGGTTCACACTTTTGAGTACATTACTAACATAGCCCTTACAAATTTTTACTGTATTTGTTGTTTTTTTTCAATTATTTGATTGTATTACTATATCTGAAATTTTTAGAATATTGATTCATTCTTAAGCTACTTATTTTCATATTAATAGTACAGTTTATACTGGTTCTTAAATTGTGGCAGATTGTATTGTAATACATTGGAGTCCACTTGATTCGAACTCTGATACCTTGATATAAGGGATAACTTAAAAATCTATTAAAGGATCCCAACTAGTATTTTTTTCTTTGTCAATTATCCTTTGTGTGAAGTTCTTATATTTTGAACTAAATTGAGTGTTCCCAATCACTTGGAATTAAGCAGACTGCACTGTTATGTATTTTTAAATAATATGGTGTTCTTGAAATGTTTTATTCAAAATTCACCCCTTACATTAATAAAACGGTGAAGATGATTAGACTTTTGTAATGGTATTGTTTTTCTTGTTCAAGGGTAGTAGGCCCTATAGTTCCTTTGTTACAATGTTACTGTTATTGTTAATTGTAACGAAGCATTTACTTTTGGCACAAATTTCCTATAGTGTTGTGAAAGTGATGCTTTTTCCTTTGTGCCGAATCTTTACTCTACTTCAAACATGCTAGTATTTTATGTTAACAATAATAGTACTATTAAGTAATATTATGCTTTGTTGTTTTTGATTTGCTCTGTATGGTATTTCATTTTTTATATACATGAATGAATATATGATAATATTATTTATTTTATATATTGATTGCTTCACAGTAGAAAAAACCTCTACAGTTCAAAATCAAGATGTACCATGCTTTTTTCAAATTTCCCTTTTTGAAATAAAAGTAGGAAATGTAGGAAAACAGTTTATTGTGCAATTCTCCTGTGTTTGTTGGTTATTAAGTTTTTTCTTAACAAAAAATTTGTCACAAATTCACATGTTGATGGTCTCAACGACCAGACCTAGGCATCTACTATAGTTTCAAAAGCAGGAATGGAAAAAATGTTTTTATCGACATATACACAGTCCAGGTTGGATATCTCTAATCTTGTGGAAGCAAAATTTAACTTCAAACTATCCAAAATTAAAAATATACAGTATAATAAAAGAAGAAAAAAATCGGTTATCTGAATATAGTTTTAATTAAGCAAATATAAAAAAATCACATTCGAATTATGTGGGATTGTAACAACCTTCCATCACCATCAATGCCCTTCACCCTTTGCAGCATATAGGCCAATGCTCGAGTAAGAATAAGAATAGTTTCTTGTCCAAATATATAGAAATACATCGGAAACTTATCTTTTCAGCGCGCTAACAAAGCAGAAAAGTATTATGAATTAACATACATGTAATAATTAAAATACAAATTAAACCAATCAGGTAAAAATGTACATACCACACATAAGTAAAAACATACACATCATGGCTCTTAGTAGATACATGTAGTAAACATAATATTTTACAAAAATATTGCACCCTGGTGATAAAGTTTATTAAACCTGGATAAACTAGTAAATAGATCTTAAAAGATTGATGCTGACATCAAAATGAATTAATTTTGTAGAAATTAAATGTTATAATTAAGTAGTAAATAGATCACAGGGATTGATGACACCAATTTGTTGTATAGCTGGCTTTTGAAGGCTGGTGTTCTATATCTCTTGCCAGAAAGCATTATCTCAAAACATGAGTGTAAAGGGTGGGTAGGGTCATTTATAATGCTTCTGCATTTTTTACTAACAGTTTGCTGGTTAAGATCATTAAGACTCCTCTGTTTTAAATTTATCAATTTAGTGGCAATGTTTACAATTTTATTTAACCTGTTCTTTTGTTTAACCGTGAGGTGGCTATAAAATATGACAATATTGAAGGTAAGAATACTCTCAAGAAGTGACCCGTAGATCATTTCTAGTATCCTTTTGTCAACATCAAACTTCTTCAACTTTCGAATTAGATACATGCGTTGGTTTACCTTTTACATACAGTATCAACATGGGTGTTAAAACTAAGGTTATAATCTAAAACCGTTCCAAGGTCTCCACAATTTCAACATCTTCAGTTTTTATCCGTACCGGTTGTAATAGCGATGTATCCCTGGCCCTATGTTTTTCAATAAAAAGTTCTTTTGGTTTTTTTTTAACATTTAACCGTAGATAACTTTCATCAAACCATGAGATGAGATGTCCAATGAAGTTTAAGTAGCTAGACAACGACTGTTCATCTTTAAACGGGCTACAAGAGCCATGTCATCTGCAAATTTTATCAAAGTCAGAGTGGTTGTGTTTGACATAATTTCATTGGTGGAGATTGAAAAGAGTATGAGCGACAAGACACATCCCTAGGGCGCTCCGGTATTCAAAATTAATTCGTTTGATTTAACACCGTTCAGGCAAACTGTCTGTGGCCGGTCGCGTAAGAATGCCCTAACCCAGAGAACTATGCCTGGACTTACGTCAAGATCTAAAAGTAAAAGACGCGAAAAAAGTTGATGCGTTTGAAAGCTGAACTAAAAATAGTAAAATCCATCATTAAAATTCTTATTAAAAGTACCAGTTTGAGTAAATGCCACCCACTCCAGTCCTGGGCAAGCTTTCGAAGCTGACCCCGTCCTTTTCCCATCATTGTCATTTCCCTCTCAACACATCTCTTCCGTGTCTATCAGAGCCTACCCTTGCCTCTACATTGTATTCCCTTGTATCCACTGTAGTGCCTGGTGATGTTTTTATGCGGTTTCCTCAGTATGTGTCCGATCCAACGCCACCTTCTTATTCCGATTTCCTCTTCCACTGTTTTTTGCCCTGTTCGATTCCAAACATTTCTTACCTTATCATGCCGTTTTATTTTCAGAATACCCCTTATATGCATCTATTTCATCATTCAGGTCAATAGCAGTAGCCTATTAATACTTCCTAAATATGTAAATGAGACTACTTCCTCTAATGCATCTATTCTTATTATGATTACTTCTTCGGTTTCTCTGACCGGCTCTGTGGCCTAGCTGTAAGACACTTGCTCAAAGATCGGGAGATGCGTGGTTCGATCCCCGGCCGAGTCAAACCAAGGATTTTAAAATTGGTATTAGCAGCTGATCCGCCTAGTGTCTGGCATTATGGATTTAGTACTAAGTCTGGTGGACTCGGTGTCAGGATAATGTGACTGGGTGTGGTGTGTGCAAGCGGTTCTTACATCACAGTGTGGCAGCACGCTTTAAATTGTCCCATGCGCCGTCATTTGCATCTGACCTTTAGTACGTGAAAGCAAGGCCAGGTCATCCGCAAAATCTAAGTCATCTAACCACTGTAATAAATTTCACTGAATGTTATTTCGTTTACCTCTTGAAGACTCCTTCATAATCTAATCAATAGCCAAAACAAAGAGAAAGGGTGACAGAAGGCATCCTTGGCGTACTCCAGTCTGAATTTTAAAACTTTCCAATAGCTGACCCTGGTCAAAGATCCTGCAGTATGAACTGTCGTATGTAGATTTTACAATCTTGACTCATTTTTTTCTGCGATACCATAGCGTCTCATAAATTTCCACAAAGTCTCTCTATCCAAACCCTCAAAAGGTTTTTCATAGTCGATAAAGTTGATCAAAATAGGAGAGTTCCATTCAGTTGACTGTTCTTAAATAATAAGCAAGTTTGCTATCATTCTAGTCCACACAAGACCAATTTTTTTTTCTGAATACTGCTTGGTTGTCTCTTAGTTTTCCATCTACTGCATGCTTCATTCGTTTCAGGGATGATTCTGTGATAGGCTTTCCCTGGTACCGATAGTAGTGTGATACCTCTATAATTGTTGCAGTTGCTGAGGTCTCTTTTCTTCGGCAATTTAATCAAATTAATGTCGTTCTTTCCAATTCCGGTCATAAGGTACTTCCTCTTGTTCCCAAACATTTGCAAAGAGACCATGGAGGATATCAACTGTTTTAGGAATATCTGCTTTTAGTGCCTATTTTGGGATGAGTTCTGGATAGGTTGCTTTATTAGATTTCAAGGCTTTTATTGCCTTGGCTATTTCCTCTTAGTATTGCGATGGCGGCTCTGGATTTATAGGCAGATAGTTTTCTGGTGTGGTCGGTTCAGAAATTGTTCAAAATGTTCCTCCCATCTTGCCTGCTGTCCTCCTTGTGTGAAAATAGAATTTTTGGTCCTTGACTGGTGTTGCTGGTTTGCTTTGCTTTCCTGGGGGCGCCTTTGTTATCTGGTGCCCCAGTCCTGTTTCCACTTGCACCTGCTTGCTCAGCTGTCTCTGTCCCTCTAAGAATCTATTCTTATCTCTCTTGATGGACTGATTGACCTCTAGGTGAGCTATTGAATGGTTTTCTTGTGTTTCTTTCTTTTCTGTCCATGTACTACACCTGTTAAGTTCGCCTTTTATTTCTCTACCTTCCTGAATGTTGTCCAATGATTCCTGTGTTATCCAATCTTTATATATTTTCATCGTGGGTCCAAGAACAGAGCTACAGGTTGATGCCGTGCTTTTCCTTAATCCTGTTTAATTTCCGAGAGTAACTGAATTTTGTTTTTAGTTTTACCTGAAATTCTTTCCTCTTGTTTATATATAATTGTAAAAGATGTAATTGAAATTTTAGGCATTTCCCGTAGTTGACATTTACATGTCTCTTCAGACAAGTCTCAGCATTGCTAGTACCAGGTCGCTGTCTGTTCCTGCGTCTGTTCCTCTCTTCCAAGGGCCTTCTGAATTTTTTTTTAGATTAGAGATAACACCAAATGGTCTATTTGATTTTCCGTCTTTCAGGTGATATCCATGTTGCCTTGTGAATGCGTTTGTGTGAAAAGACTCACGCTAATGACCAATTGGTTGAAAAAGCACAGAGAAATAAAATCTCCCATTGTCGTTTGCCTCCCCTGATCCATGCAGGCCCATAACCTCTTCATTCGTTCTGTTGTCAACTCCAACCTTTGCATTGAGATCCCCCATAAAAAATGTTCACATCTTTTTTTTTTTTTTTTTTTTTTTTTTTTTTAAAGCTTGTCAACCACACATTGCAGTCTGTCATAAAATGCACCTTTATCTTCATCTGTAGCCTCATTGTTCGGCGCATACACTTGTAAAATGTTCATATTTATTATCCTGTTCTTGGTTGTAAAGTATGCCAGAACACATCTTGGTCTGTGCGCTTCCCACCATCTTAATGGTTTGTTTTTTTTTTGTGTTGACTTGTCCAATATAATTCGTACTCATTCCCTGTGTGGCACTTCTTCATCATTATCCGAAAAAATTTACAGTTCTCCTGTGCTTAGTGTCTTCTGTCCAGATTTATTCCAGTGAGTTTCGTTTATACCTAATATAATTATGGAGGCGGTATCGGAGCATCTCCTTCACAACCTGTGCAGTTTTTCCAGCCTCATACATAGTTCTCACGTTCCACAAGCCCATCCGCAGAGACTTGTCAAAGGGTGGGGAGATTGGCTTCCCATCTGTTCCTGCTGCTAAACGATATAGTTATGGTCTTCTTTCGAAGAGGTTCCATCATCTCCCAAGAGTAGGCCTAACTGATTTTTACTTCCTTGTGTTCCTGTAACATAATTAGTTTTTGTTTTACGTGAGAAGTTGTTAGCCTTTCAACACCTCCAGCCTGAAGGTGACCCATTTCGGGAGCTAAAGCCCATTTTTTTATTACTACATGTAGTTACAATGCGGAATTAGGATAAGAATCACTTTTTGTCAGGCCTCTGCCCTTCAACCTGTCCGGCATGAGTGACTCTATCAAGGACAAGTTCCGACTGGCATAGCTATCAAGGTTATCGAGACACGCAAGCCCTCAACCACGGCAAGGTAACGATCTCCAAGAGGGATAGCAGCTTTTATTTTAGTTTTAAAATGCTGTGTAATTTTGCAGTTTTTGTCAAAACTGTAATTTTCTTAGATATGTATTTCTAATCTTTTGGGAACAAAATTCAACTTTGAACTTTCACTGAGTACCAGTATAAATTAATATTATAGAATAAAGGGAAAACGTGTAATCTGAATTAGTGAATGTAGTTTAAATTAAGCAAATATCGGAATTAATCAGGTTTGAATGCAGTATAGGCTATTTATTTTGACTGCCATTTTATGGACACTGTCATGGACGTCTCGCATGTGTGTCGCTGCCATGCTAAAATCATACAAAACAAATTACACACAGAACTTAAACAGTGGCAAAAATAATAAAAGTCATACACTAATTATTTGCTGTATTCTTATACAAACTTAAACAAGGAGCACTCTTGCAAAAATTAATATAAAAATTATACCTCAACAATATGTGAATCTTATTTAAAATTTTAATTAGGATCAAAGCTAATGTTAGAAGAACTTTTTGGAATGGGGATTTTCTTTTACAGTTTTTTTTTCAATTATTAATTTTTCAGATGTCTACTTTTCATTGGTATCGTCCGAACCATTTGCTTTATATGGTCATAGTGTTAGATATGAAGTTGTCCGTTTTCATCATGTTATCACAAATATGTTTCTGGCCTTAAGTTTTCCAACCGTGTTACTCTTTGGTTTCGCAGTTTGTTTTCCCAGCTGACCAGTAGGATCCTGTTCACTCACAATCCCGACCAGGTTTCACCTTTAAAGGGCCATTCACACAATCACTCCGACCGGACAGTTCAGACCAAGAGTCACGTGCACCTGTGAAGCGAAATTTAGTTATATCCACAATACATCAGTTAGCCGACGGGTCGACCGGATAAGCTCATGAAATTACTTATGAGGTTATAAATATTTTTATTTGGGTTTGTTGTTTGCACGCTTAAGGGGATAAAAAGTGGCTAGCGTAGCGCGAACGCTAAAGCTAGAATCGACATATCTGATTTTTCCGAAAATTTTGATGATTCTGTTAGCCATTTATGTCATTATTGCGTAAAAAAGAAGTGATGCATTTGGTGCAAAAAGTTCACTGAAAAGAGAAAGATACACATAATTATATTAATGTTCTAAAAAACGTTTACCTCATCCAGGTGATTTTGCGGGAAAAAAAAACAATTAACAATCGTCTTCGTCATCATCATCATCATCATCAACAACATCACCATCATCATCATCAGCATCATCATTATCTTCATTATCATCATCATTATCTTCATAATCATCATCATTATAAAAGGTGTATTAAAACGTCAAGAATGTAGTTATTATTAGACCCATCACTATGAAGCATGTGAATTGAAACCATAAAATGAACGGAACAAGCTTACATGGAATAAAATGAGTAACAATATTCTACAATTTACAAACTGTCAAATACGCCTACTACATTTCTGTTAGCATGAAGTTTGTCGCGTTTTGTCTCAAATAGGAGCTCTTATGAAAACGGATGAAATCAGCTTGTCAATGTTCATGTTGCAAAAGCAATCAACTTGCGAAGTCAAAACAGAAACTGAAATGAAATACCGTCCTTTAAACGAGCACGTGTTCAATTAGGTCGTAATCGGCGGAGAACACGCCGGACAGCCTTGGAAAAATTAGAATGTACATGTAGTTTGGATTCTAAAAAAAAGCGAAGGCACCACTCCTCGCTGCCGCGCGCAGAAGTATAGCTTTGTTTATATGTGCTGCAACGGTTTTCATAACAAAATTAACAGTTTTTTTTTCAAATTTCATTGCCTCGGGCAGCGCGCTTACACGGCCGTAACTGTGTAAACTGGCTCTGTGGCCTGGCGGTAAGACACTTGCTCAGAGATCGGGAGGTCTGGGTTCGATCCCCGTCCGAGTCAAACCAAGGACTTTAAAATTGGTATTATTAGCAGCTAATCCGCCTGGTGTCTGGCATTGTGGATTTAGTGCTAAGTCTGGTCGGCCCGGTGTCAGGATAATGTGACTGGGTGTGGTGTATGCAAGTGCTTCTTACATCTCAGTGTGGCAGCACGCTTTCAATTGTCCCAAGCGCCGTCTCAGATATAACCTTGTAGTTGAAAAGAGACGTTAAAATTCAAAACAACCAACATACGCGGCCGTAAGCGAACGGCCTCAGAAATTATTCTCTCTGTGATCGCCCTGAGTCTTCACAGTCACTCCTGGTCTCGCCTAGTGAATACGCTCACTGGCTATAGATCTGGCCTGAACTAGAAAAACTGGTTGTCTTCTCTGAACTCTATAGTATCCCGCATTGTGGACCACTCAACTCATAACAGACAATTGAACATAATTATATTTGATGTGTTTTGCCATGACACTTGGCAGAATTATTTCCTCTTTGACCTTATTTAACATTTCCTTTTTTTTCAACTTTTCCTCCAACCTTCTCTGTTTTATTGACATTCTGACTGCCACATTGATTTGAACTTAAAAAAGATACATTGTACAAAAACCGAAGTTAAAAAAAAGGAAAAAAATGGGTTTTTTTTCGAAAACGAATTTATTATACCCTTCACTGCTAGAAAAAATTTCCGCTCTGTGTTAAGAAAAATTGCAAACGTCCATAGGTAGAGAGAGGGTTTATCCTGACCTAATCTAAATTTTGAAGAAGACCTGAAGAAAATAGTTCTAATTCTAGCTTTTTGTAAGGATGAACTTGGAGAAACTAGATCTAGATCTGGATCTTGAAATTTTTTTTTTTTTTAATTTAAGGGTATTTTTACAAGCCCAATTCCACTTCAAAGGTGCTCTCAGGGCTTGGGTCCCAATGACAATTTACGGGCTGCCACCCAGAGACTAGCGGGGATACCATGACTTAGCCTCAGCCGGTCACATTATACTTGTACTGACACCGACCCAACCAGTAGGGGCCCGGACTGTGCTCGGCTGTGTTTCGAACCCGCGACCTCTTGGCCACGGAGCGAAGCCACTACCAACTGAGCTATCTAGGCTCCCGGATCTTGAAATTGAATTTGTGTAAACATGCAGAAAATTTTGTTTATCAAGCTCGTAAAGCGCATGTATACAGTGCATTAAACTAATTAAAACAATAAAAGAGAAAGTTCAAGACTTAACAAAACAGCAAAACAAGTAAAGTAATAAGGTACTTATGTAAATAAATTATAAAATTGTAATACAGTGGAATCCACTTAAGTTAATGTCAAGTCTTGCTTGAAGTTAACACCGCTTTGCAGTCCCATTTTGTATTTCTTTATATTTTTCTAATGGTTAAAGTGAACTCTTGCTTAAATTCAACACATTTTTGCAGTCCCAAGGTGATTATTCATTGTACTTTATCAAGATTCCACTGAAATACAGGTAGTGTTGTTGACCTCCCTTTTTCTCCACTTTGTTTTTGTATTTTACGTACCGTATTAACATTTATAATTATAATTTACATATCATTATTACATAAATCATATTATAAAACTAAAAGCTTTTACTTCCACTGTATCTGGACATGACTAAATATAACAACTTTTAGTTTGATGATGTGTTCTTTTGCATCTGTGATTAAAATTGTACAGTTCTCTTAAAATTCTTTGAATCTTTTGGGGAAAAAATTAATATTGCGTTAGCAGTATGCATCGCAAAAGAAAAATAATACATGCGTGTATCAGTTTAAATAAAACAAATATTCAAATTGTCCAGGTTTGAATACAATGTATAATATAATATGGACTTCAACATTTTTTTGTAATCTTGCAACTTGATTTAGTTAACTGCAAGGACTTGTGCTCAATACACTCATTTTTACTTTGAATCGTTGCTGACCTTCATCTCAAATCAGTATACAAAATTTGTGACGACATAGGGCTTTTTGTTGTAAATGCACACATTATAACTTGGAGTTTAATGTTTTGTTCTTGCTTCTTTGCAATTTCACTCTCTCTTAGAGTGTATATATATAATATAATGTAAAATAGTGTTAGACAAGATGAACCAAGCCCTTAAGAATCTTTTTTGTGAACGTTAAAGTTTTAAACCTGCTTTTTAAAGCTTTGGAGTTAATGTTTGAGGTGGAGAAAATTGAATTTAACTTTAAATTTCAACAATAATCTTGGTTATTTAGCATTTTATGAAAACAATTTCAAATGACAGTACTTGTGTGATGAGCCCTGAGTCTTGAGATCTAGTCATAAAATTACAGATACAATGTGCATGTAGAAAGCTTTAAATTACAGAATTCAAAAAGGCAAAAAAAAGTTTATCAATACAGTGTACTGTAAATGTAATGTATTTAATTATGATATGCATGGCTAGGCCTATGACCAATTCTATTCTTCCTTTATAAAACAAAGTCATAAGTCTAAATACCTGTATCGATAATTTTACCTCGATTTTTAACGAAGTTGTGTTTTTAATTTAAGGCCCCTTCCCTTCTTATAATTATTTTGTTATAATGAAAAATATAAGCACTTCCTCACAAGTCAATCTTGAATTAGTAAATCAGCTAACGTTGCAGACCTAGCTTACACAATGTGTCAGAGGGCAATCAATAGCAATTTTAGCATAATCTATGGCAGAAATTAAACAGTGCTAAGAGTGAGACCAGCCCTACTATCCTAAGTAATAGTAATGCTGTCAGTATCGCAAAACAAACCCAGAGCCAGTCCATCCTCCTCCTCATCCCCTCGCTCTTCTTCATGACAAAGATAACTGGCCACAACACTAAGAGTATGTGAGCGATGCGTCTAATGCTAATTGTTGGCTGCTACTGCTAGCAAGCAAATGTGAATGCAATTGCAAAAAAGGGGAAAAGGTGTGTAATTTAAAAATTGCGTACTGTTATGAAAAGATGCCCGCCATTGCCTGGTGGAACCTGATTGAACAACTCATAGTTTAGCCTACTCTTCATCACGCTCACAATAGCCAATAAGCTGCGCTAGATTTAACTAATGATGAATCACAATAAACAATGCAGTTACAAATATACCGAACCACAGCTGAGACAGTTCATGTTTAAAGCTAGTCAGGAAAGTTGATATTACATGTATATTGGAAACGAGCAGGGAAGCATCATTTTTGTTTTCATATATATTTTTAATTGAAAAGGCCTATTAAAAAAAATCAAACTGAATGTAGGAGCAAAAACAATATCAACAATATTGAATAAATTACAATTTCCAATTAAATTGTAATTTTGCTTTAGTCATGTGTGTGCCATGGGATTTTTAAGGATTTGCAATGCATGATATACAGTGCACACCTGATATATCGACATTTTCCATAAAATGTATGTCGATATAAGACAACGTCGATATAAAACAAACATGTATAAAGCATCAGTCGATGGGGCAGACACAGCGCGTGGCCAACAAAGGAACTTTTCTCACTCACTTTGTCATACCACTACACAGGTACAGATCTTATACGATGTACCGGCGCATCATAATAGTCCACAGGCTAGATCTACTTGCCCGTAACACTAGCAGTTTACACTTCTAACTAATCTGAGGCAAAGGGGGGTAGGTGTTCGGTTATTTAGCTGGGGAAACCAGCGTGTTTTTTGTAATTATATGACCGTTTTAAGACAACGACGTGTCGATATTATAAGAGATGTGAGAGGGAACAGAGTGTCGATATAGAGATAGACATTTATTGATGATTTAACTACCCGTATAAAGCAAAAAAATGCGGACTTAGTATAGCATGTCGATAAAAGAGAGATATCGAAATGAGCGATGTCGATTATAAGTGGTGCGCACTGTAATTCGATTTTTCACCTAAGTCAATGTTATTGGCTATGTCCCCGGAAGATCATCTTATGCAGAGTTGCCTGTATTCGAATTGGATTTTGAATAATTTAAAACTATATTTTGTCCTCATAGCATTTAAAATATCCAAACAGGACTGCACAATTGTCCGAAAGGGACACACAAAAAAAAAGAGAAATAACTTACATGTAGTTAAATGAAAATTGACTACAGCAATTTTGACTTAAGCAGAGTTACCAGTAATTCAACTTGGTTAAAACTTGAGGGATGGATATTTTCATTTACAGGGATCTAGTAAAAACAGGGGTTTTGCTTTGAAATCATCACCGTTCAGCCAGGTTTCCACAGTATTGTGAGCAGGTTGAGATAATTTGAATGGGGAGAAGATTTTGGCAGTTTCTCAAAACCAAAAAACTCATGTAACTCTCTTTGTCTTCAAAACTGGGTTTAATATATATATGTGAATGTTTTTTCCTTAACTCCTTCGTGCCATACATGACGTACGACGTACGTCACATTTTCTTCATTGGATAGAGTGACAAGATGCATGAGCCAGTTACTGCACGTGGCAGGGATGTAAGCGACTGGTGAAAAAAAAGCTGAGAAAATGCGATATTCTTTTTTACTATGTAACAGACAAAGAAACCCTTAATAAGGCAGATACTGTATGTTACTTTTGCAGTAGGTACTGAATATTTCAATTTTTATAATAATGACCTACTACAGTGAAATCCACTATAAATAAGCTGAGATATTAAATAGTAGTTGTGTGTAAAATTGAATGAAAATGTTGATAAAACAGGGGAACCGAGGCTAATGTTGTGCGTTATATAAGTTACAACTCTAGATCTACATCTAGATCTAGAGTTTTAAAAGAAAACTTAGAAAACATGACCTTCTGTCTTACTCTCAAAAAGGTGTTTTTTATGTTATTATATATGATTTTAATTTTGTCTAGACAGCAAATTATTACTTTATTTCTCCCGAAGTGAAAATTGACCCATGATTGCATAAAATCATGAAAGAAGTAATGAAAATATTGGTGTATTTTTTCTTTACGTTAAATTTTGTAGTGAACGTTATGTCCTCAATATGATACATGATTAGATTATATAAAAAGATAATAAATACTAAAATAGACTGTGTATCTTCAAAAGTGTCTTTCTAAACCCTCTAAAACATGAAAGTACGGTATCACAAATAAATCTGCAAAAATCTTGTGTTGTTAGTTATAATACAATGATAATACACTTTCGTAGTGACCGTTATGTCCAAAGAGTGACATATTGTTTCATTGTAGAAAATGAAACTAATTGAAAATTCTTATACTTGCAAGTTTCTAGTGTGAACTTTAATTTTTTTTTACATTTTAATAGAATCTTTGTCACATCTATGAAAATAATGAAAACTTTAAATTTTTCAGTATTGAGTTCACATAGATATGACATGTCATGACACAATTTTGCCCCTACCATTTAAAAAAAGAAAAAAAGTAAAACTGATTTAAACTGTTATAGTTTTTAAATACTGGGTTGCCTACCACCTGCAACCACAAATATCCTATAAGCATGCACACTTTTAGAATTATAAAGTTCTATCGGAGTGAATCGTTATGTCCTAAATACACAGGGAGCTGTAACAATAACGTTTTTACCTTTCCAAGGGTAAATCTTTGATCTTTTTTCTTTCATAATAGCAAAGATAGGGAATTTCTCAATACCAGAGACACAATTTAAAGTGCTTTGGGCGAATTTAATTTTTTCACCTCGATGTCCATGTTTCATGGACCAGCTCTTGGGAATGCCTCATATAACATCCAGCTGGACTGAAAATAATGATCACTCAGGGAATGGCGCTGAAACATTGTCTCTTTCATTTCCACTTAGATGGCAGGTTTCCTAATGGTGGGCAATACAGTGTGATTTTATTAATTAAATAATCAAAAGATACAACTGTTTCATATTACGGTGTTTAAATACATGATAAATTAGCAGGAATTCTTCATTATCAATTATTTCAAGAAAAATGTTGTTTTTTTTTACAGTTTATTAATTAAATAATCAAAAGATACAACTGTTTTATATTACGGTGTTTAAATATATGATAAATTAGCAAGAATTCCTCATTTTCAATTATTTCAAGAAAAATGGTTTTTTTTTTAACAGTCTCGTTCAACTTCAACTTCAAGCCCAAGTACACTCCCCAAGCTTCCTCTTAGAAAATCTTTTGCTAAATTGACAAAACAGACATCGGGCAAGATCAGGTATGTCTCCTATCCCCTGCACTGAAATCAGAAAATAAGGACAAAGACTAAAGATTGCTTCACATATTTTCTACTGGCTTGTGCATTGTCTGTTTATGTGCTTTCTGTTGTTGCATTAGTGTGATCACTGGTTTGAGCAATAATTTCAACATAGGCTTATCAATAAACCACAACAGATATTAACATTTCTATAAATAGACAAGGAAACCGAGATCAATGCATAATTATCAACTTTATTTATCATGAAAAATATTGATTGAAAAAATCATTGCGCAATTTATCTATCAAGAAATACAACCATTAACCTTCCTGGGAACGAATGGTTGTAAAGAAAGATTTTTAAAAACTTCTTATGTAGATTTTATAATCAAATTTTATATCCGCATGTTAACAGTTTGCACATTAAATCTTTCCCGCTGCATCTAAAAATAACCCCAAAGTTTTATCAAACAGCAGATTGGCTCGAATGAGTATGTCAGTAAAATATTGTCAAGTTTTTAAGTCTCCTTTTATAACCTCATTCACAGTAGTATCATCATTAGGACACATAAGGTTTACATCTAGTACGGTATGCAGTGTAAGTAAAAGTTCCTATTTTTAATTGAGGTGTTTAACACTTTAAGCTTGATTTTACCAAACTTAAATCATAGATTGATTTGTACAATTACAGCTATTTTGCAAACATATGTTTATACCAAAAGATGTATATAGGAGCTGAAACAGACATGTGATTGTGAGGAGCATTGAAGCTGTAATATAATCCCCAGGTGAGTTCTCTCCACCAGCTGCACTCAGTAACCCGATCAGATCATAGGGTCAATTCCCGTCAATGGTGAGGATTCTTGGTTCTGCGCTGAAAAAGAGTTGAAAGAAATAAGCTACCACAAAGCATTGTTTGACAACTTCTACCTCCTATAAATTATTTTCACAAAAACTCTTGATTTACATTTTCTTTTCATCATTTCCATTTGACAAAAACCTTTGAATACATTTTTTTCTTAAATGATCTTAAATATAGGATAGGCAGTGTCTGAAACATAGGTTTATGCTTGCAAAATAAGTTGATTGAAGATATGCTAGTGTCACTAGAAATGGTGCATCCAAAGAAAATATAATATTTTTGGATAGATCAACACCTGACCAAAGAGACTTTTTGCCAAAAAATCAAATTTTATTTTTATAAGCTGGTTCTTGAATAAATACCTTAAGATTTACCCCAAATATCACATTTTTCTTTGTGATATATATATATAGGTTTTTTATGTCATGAAAATTGAAATAGTGCTCAACATGTATAAGGAACTTTTGTACACATCGTAGCCTAGTCCTACCTTATTTTTACAACACAATGCTTCTACCGTCTGTTTCAACCAGATGGCAGAAACACTGTGTTGTAAAAATAAGGTAAGACTAGGCTACAATGTGTACAATGTATATATATATACATATATATATATATATATTTTTTTTTTTTTAACTGTTAAGTATAAATACAGTAGAATCCCCTTAAATATAAATTCTATGACTGCAACTATCATTTTGGTTTAAGATGGGGTATTTTTTACAGGGGAAAAAAGTTGTTTGAGCATCAAAACTTTTTGGTCACCCAGTAGTATCCGGTTAGGCTCAAAGCACTTAGGAGGCTCAGCTAGCTTGCGTCTAGGAGATGCATGCACTTATAAAAAGTAACAAAAATTACTAGCATAAGTTACTCCATTTAAAAAACGATGATAAAATCGCTAGCTTGGACCACACAAAGAAAGTCTAGACTAGAACATCATGATTTCGACTGATGTTTGTCTTGTAGCCTAGTGTACAGATCTATAGATCTATGTGAACAGCAATATCGCACTGCAACCATCTAATGAGTCGTTGATCAAAATTGAAGGGGGAAATCAATGGGATGGGGAGGGGGGGATGTGTGGTCAGGCTGAACGCTCTACATGATACGTGCAAGGAGTGTGCTGCATCATCACACTTCATCCCCATCCCAAATCCCTGTGACCCCCTCTTCACTTAAAAGGTAATTTTTACCCATCTCATAGCGTGCGTTTAGCCAGTATAGCGTTTGTTTAGGGTACACTGGTCATATAGAAAAAATGGGTCATAGCAATTTGGCGTTAATTAAATCATGCAGTGCATTTATCTGGCATGTGTTTAACCAGACACAGCTGTATTTTGGTTTATCCAACATAGGTTTTATGGGATTCCCCTTAATATCCCTTTAAAATTGAAGCTGCAGAAAAATGTTGATATACAATTATAGAAAATATGTTTATATATATAGGCTATACATATTTTAACGTCTGTTGTAAAAAAAATAGTCAATTAGAAAGAAAGACTGGGAATTATCTACTTTTGCAGCTGCACTATTGCAGTATGAACTTATTACAAAACAAAGGCCTAGCATATCAAATCACTTGACAGAGGCTTGAAAAAAAAGAAGCAAAAACAAAGTAAAAGCAAAACTGTTTAAAGAGAAGCAGTAAGCTGCCTGACTTTATTTGATGTATATAATTATCTGAGGCTCAAAAAACTCGAAGAAAGAGAATTTCCCTCAATTCAAGGAACAGATGGTACTTAACAAAATAAAAGCCATAACCCTGCTACTCATCTAATCATTTTCAATTACAAGTGGTCATAAAAATTTCAGTTACCATCCCTTAATAAGTCAAAAGCCTATAATGAACTATACATTTCATGTCTTACAAAAGCCAGCTAGAGTAGATGTGTTGATTTTTTTCCAATCACTTTAACAAAAGATTGGTATGTCTTCCTCATTTAACTCTGTTTCCATAAGCAATGAGAAAATATTCTTATGTTTTAATGATGGCTAAATAAAAAAATTATCATATATACATATGTGTATATATATATATATATATTCAGTGGAACTCTGATATAACGCTACAAACAAGACTTTTTAATAAGTGTTGTTATAACAGAGTGCCATAAAAACAGGAAGATAACGGCAACTAAAATCAATGTTTTAATAGAATACCAGGAAGAGGAAAAAAGGGCTTGAGCCATGATTTACCATTACATAGAGGTTGCTTCCCATGCTTAGAGACTATCAGATATGTACCAAGCACAAAACTGGAGTGGACAAACCAAGTGCATTATCTCTCATTCGGTTTACACTGCAGATACTGTATTTAGTTTGTCCCGGGCAGAATATAGGGCAAAAGTTGTATCTGTTGGTGTTTTTAAATCAAGAAAAGTTTTATAGGTGTTATGATGAAGAGTGAGCCACATGCTATGCTATAGTCCTCCCACGGTATCACAAGACTTTATGACTTAAAGAGTAAAAGGGATTTTTTAAGAATGAGGGATCTGGGATATATTAGAGGGATTGGAAAATGATGAAGATTTCAAGGTTAGTGTAGAAGAAGTAGAACTGGAGTTTAAAAGAATTGACTCAAGGAAGACATGTGGGCCAGACGGAATTAAGAGAAATTTCTTAAAGATGTGTGCGGGTCAGCTATGCAAGACCTTTGCTTTTATTTTCAATTGTTCTATAAAAAACCACCATATTCCAAAAATGTGGAAAACATCTGAAATTATTTCTGTCCCCCCCCCAAAAAAAAAAAAACAAAAAAAAACCATAAATTATGGAGATGAATGATCCAAGGCCAGTGGCTTTAACCATTATCCTTTCTAAACGTCTGGCAAAAAGTTATAATAAAAGAGGTCATAAAATGTACTCAGCTCGTCCAAGATGAATATCAATTTGCATACAGACAAAAAAGGGGTGTTGATGATGCTGTGTTTGTATTTTAAGATAATGCCTTGCAACACCTAGAAACTAAAAAAAAAAACTATTGTAGAATTCTCTTCGTAGATTTTTCCTCCAGCCCCATTTATTCATTCCTAAATTAAAAGAAATTAACCTTAACAAAAGCCTGATCGTTTGGATAATAGAGTTCTTAAAAAACAGACCACAGTACATTAGATTAAGAAATGGGGACTTGGATGTAGCCTCTGATTTGAAAATAACAAACACAGGAGCACCTCAGGGGGCACTACTATCTCGCTTTCTCTTTACAATATATACAAATGATTGTCAACTGAGAGATGCTAAAACAACCCGTCTGATTAAATTTGCAGGGGACATAGGAAGTTATGAGACCGAATATAGAGAAGGTATTGAATGGTTTACTTGATACTATAAAGAACATTTCTTGTTGCTAAATGTTTCAAAGCAAAAGAGCTCAGGATATATTTTAGGAAAAAAGAAAACGACATTACCTCTCTCTTCAACAACAATGAGAAAATAGAAAGAGTAACATCATAGAAATATTTGGGAGTCACTATAGATGATAAGTTAAAGTGGACTGTACATGATGTCATGACCATATTTCGATCGGTGCATTAAATTTTGTTTTCTGCTGACTTGAAAAATAAACAAAACTATCGCTAAAATGGTCTTTTAACTTTAAAACCTTAGATCAAGTTAGTTTAGACACCAACAAACATAATATAATGATGTAGATCTAGATAGCATCTTAGTAAATCTGCAAATTTAGATCAGCAACCTTATCGCAGGTGAAAAGAAAAGACAAACTCTGTGCAGATCTAGAGTCTAGGTTCCTGCATAGATCTAATAGAAATGGATTGGTATTTAAATGATAGGTTTAGATAGAATGATATAATTTATACTGAGCAAAGTAATGTACATGTTTAACAGCTTTTTAATTGATGTGGAGACCATTCTTACATTATTTACTTAAACCCGCAAAAAATGCGTAGGCTTATTTTACTAGAAAAAAAAAATAAATTGATATAAATACTTTACGATTGAATGACAAAAACAACAACAACAATTATAGTGCTAAGAATGAATATGATAATTATAATCAGCTTCATCATCAAATAATGATATTTATCATCTATTTTCCTTTCTATTTTCATGTATTTTACTATGTTTCTCTAATTCTGCTGTTGGTGAAATGTCAGTAAGTCAAGGAGGATAACTCTCGCTGAATTTTTTTAGGGATATCGTCTATTCATAGATCCGCTATGTCAAAGTGCTATTACAGAAAAAATGTAGGTCACTGGTGCGTTATACCAGTATGATTTTTAAGACGAAATAAGGGACATGGAAAAATGACGTTCAACCTGAGTTGCCATTATCAAAGGACTCTACTTTATTAATTTATACAGTAAAACTCGGTAATAACAAGAACTCATGTTTTTTCTTGAACTCTCGTTATAGCAGGGGTTCTCGTTATTCCCATAAAAGGGTTTACAGAGGCTTCACATAGAAGGGGGGTAAGAAGTGCCCTACTAAATTTTACTAAGTAAGCCCTAGTTATGCACACTCAATCATGACTCATGAGAGGCAATGTGGGTATGGTGTGTGGCTATGCGTGGGCCAATAGGCAATAAAATTACGACATCGTTACTCTCAGTCTCAAGCTCTTCAGTTCGATCAGTTTACACCGCGCGTGGAGGGGGAGGGAGGTGAGACTGAGACTGTGAGAGGAGCAGTATGTTGCGCGAATGAAAAGGGACCGGTAGGGTGGCATTGGTATCCACAGACCTCGATGCTCAGCTTGTGAAAAACAAAGGGCATCATATGAACACACACACAGTGACACACACAAGACAAGTGCGGGTGGTGGCAGCGATGGTCACTTGGTTCACGAGCGCGTGTGCAAGAGATCTACAGGCCTACACTGAATTGAACAGGCCTACACTGTAGACAGAGAGAGAGAGGTGGTGGTGGAGCGGAGGGGGTTGGGGAGGACAGAAGAAGTTGAAGGGGTAGAAATTCGTGTGTCTAGGCCTGTGATTTTTGTACTGTATGTAATGCGTGTCCATTACGGCACTAGCCTAGGCCTACAGCGTAGAGTTCTAAGCTTCAAGTACTTTGCTAGATTTTGGTTTGGACTTTGAATGATGCAACTGCAAGGCCTCTGCCTCTCTCTCAGCTGCCTCATCACACTGGGTTTCTGAACACTCTGTTCTCGTTATTACCGAGATTTTTCTGGCTAAGCTGACTTAGGTTCTCGTTATTCCCAAAATAAATTATAGGGCTCAAATAGAGAGAAAAACGTGGATTTTTATATACCTCTCTTTATACCAACAATTCTCGTTATTCTAGTTCTCGTTAAAAATGGGTACCACTGTAGTCTTTCACCACCGAAGGCAGTCTCTCAAGACTTTAACATGTTTCCCTTGACTGGCCAAAATTCAACTCATATTTCATGAACCAATAAAATAGGGAGTGCCGCATAATATTTTAATATCCATTGCACTGTTTCAACTTAAAATCTTTAGGCATTCTTTACCTTGCAAAAGAAGGTTCAAGCTTGCTTGTGTAATGACTCATGATCTCCACCTCAGTCACAGTCTACTCAGCCTGTTCATAAAAATGACATTAATATGGTGTTAAAATGTATGATATTCCGTAATTTCAAGTATGACATACTCCAAAGATGTTTGCAACTAATACAGGACTTATCAAACTTGAGCTCCAAATATTTAAAATTTATATTTTTTTCAACCCCTTGAAGGTACCAAAGTATTCTTTTTTACTTGACTGGTTTAATTCTCGTAAATAAAAGTTTTAAGCAAGGCCTGTAGATAGTTATTCATCTGTTACCAACCAGATTTGCATCTTATTTTATTTTATTATAAAAGTACAATAAAAGTTTACAATAATTGCTTCAATGGTTGATTTTAACTAATATTTAGATATAGGCCTCAACCTAGAAGAAGGCTCATCGGATGAACAGTCACTTTGTTTAAGAAATTCTGGAATGTAGTCATTATCATCATAAGCAGTTTCATCTGCAGCAATATCAGATTTATCTATATCAGATCCTGCACTTATAAAAAAAGATCTATAGAGACAAAAAATATAGTCTATGACTAAAGGACCACTGTTGGCACAAAAATGTCAGGATAAAAAAAAATGTTTACATGTTGTCAACTGCCCATGGCACTGGAAGTGGAACTATCTAGTATCACAAAGAACAAGAGGGGTGGACAGACAAGGACTATCCCGGAGTCAATAGACAATTACAACAAAAACATGGGTGGCATGGATCAGATTGACTTGATGTTGGAGCCATACGACGCCACAAGGAAAACAGTAAGATACTAAGATGGTATGTCAAGCTGGCGATTCATCTGATTCAAATGGCAGTGCTAAATGGGTGAACTCTCTATGGAAATAGGGGAGGAGACTGTGATTTCTGCAGATTCACAAGAAATGTTTCTGCACTTGTATTCAGATAAGGTGTTATTGTAACACCTGAAAATGATCACATCACCCGACTTACTGCTCGTCATTTCATCTACAAGATTCCTCCCACCAACAACAAACTACGTCCACAAATACCTTGCAGAGTATGCTACAAGAAAGGCAAGTGTAGAGACTCAAGGTTTTACTGTCTGAGCTGCCTGAGTGAACCTGGACTTTGCCTTGGTGAAATGCTTCAAAAAGTATCACAACGAGGAATCTTACTAGATGTAAAATTGGATTACTAACCTGCTGCATCTGCGTAGACTTGACGGGAATGTTTTGAGAGGTTAGTGCTACAAACATGTTTATATGTTGATTTAGTAATTTTTGACTGTTTAGGGTATTCAATGATTGGTAATCACAATTTTTCCGTTTTTCCCCCATCTCTCTCCTCTTCTTTTGACCTTTCCGGCCGCCATATTGCTTTAAATGACCTTGAACTTGACATTTTTTTACATCATTCAAAAGTGTTTTTATTTCTGATCACAAATATGTATACTTTTATAGCTCAAATCCTTACAACTAATAGTAATTCACAAAAACAAAATTCCAAACACACCCCTCTCTCACTACATTTTCCTTGCAAATTTTTAACTAAAATCAGTGTGTCACTGCATCACCATAATATACCTATGTCTAGAAGGGGCAAAAAACAAACCTCCTACTCCTAGAAACACTAAATTTTTCACATGAAAAAAATTTTAACCAAAGATCCTCTCCCATCCACTATGTTGGGTTTGATGTGAGGAATTTAGCAGTGCAGCAACAGCCAGGCACTTCTGTAGCTCTGGGCCTCGCATGCAAGTTCCGCAATAAGGTGGAATAGTTACTTCCGGGGTAGCCTTGCTTTTGACTCACCCTTTTCCCTCCCTTGACATACCAAATAGCTATGAACAGGAAAGTGACCATTAATAACATTGATTTATAAATACACGGAAAAA
>BMAT01011802.1:13290-25527 GCA_019649035.1 Elysia marginata | reverse complement strand
TTCTGTGAAAACCATTGATGGTTCATGTTCCAAAGACATCAAGATGATATTAGGAATGGCAAAGAAGAAAATGATCGAATTGAATAATGTATGGAAAGATCATAACATTCCCAATGAATTAAAACTAAAATTGCTAAAATGTCTAATATGGCCAGTCATGATGTACGGGTGTGAGGCATGGTCTCAGAAAAAAGACGATGACAAAAGAATTGGGGCTGCCGAAATGTGGTTCTACAGACGAATCCTGAGAGTCAAGTGGACAGACAAAAAACTGATGAGAGCGTACTGAAAGAACTAAAAACAGAAAGAACCCTACTTAATTTGATCAACGCTAGAAAGCTTAAGTATGTTGGTCATGCTCTTCGCAACCATAGAACATTGCTTATGAAAACTGTGTGTGAGGGAAGGCTGGATGGCAGAAGAAGGAAGGGAAGACCACCAATGTCACTTTTAACCAACTTGACAACGGCCTGTGGTTTAAGTTTGCATCAAATTGTCCAGATAAGTCAGGACAGAGCTGGGTGGCAGCAGAAGGTGAGATCGTCGTTTACTATTGCCTGAAAATATCCAGGTTTACTGGCATTATTCACTACCCTTTTGATGTGGGTCATGGTAGACTATTTTATTCTGATAGTTTTAAATATAGATCTGAATCTAGAAACTAACCACAGAAAAATCTAGACTAGATCTATTGCGACCAGACAGCCTCATTGGCATGGACAAGCAGGCAGCGTTTTCGTAGTACATTCAGACGAAATGCCAATGTAAGTGGTTTTGTTTACATTGTCACTGTGCGGTTAATAGAAGCCGAGATACAAGTTTGTTAAGTTAAAGTCCGTTGTTTTACATATAAGCTTATAGAATATGTAAACCAGAGCGGCAGTTTAAACAAAAGAACAATAGTTAACAGTCAAATGTGATCAGCAAATCCTGCTTCAAGTTTGTCCAATCGGTATACTCGAGTACCAGTAAGCCTAATGAACTGTGAGATGGAAACAAAAGCTTGCATATGCACATTGGCCGTTTCTGACGGCAAAGAATTAAAGAACCACAACAGGAAATATTTGCAGCTTAAAGTTTCGCATTCAGACCTGATCATATTTTTTAATTTTTATAATTTTCATCCGAGTTTCTCCGACAAAAAACTGGAGGATCCGGAAAACACCTATTTCCAGTTATAACCGGAAAAGGGCATCCCTGAAAATAAGAGACATTGAAGTATATACTATAACATGAAAAAATATCTCTTACCAGCCTCCCGAAAGTGCTCCTTTAAGGCCTGCCAGTTTACACTGTATGGGAGCTGGAAAAAAATCCCCAAAAAGTCATAAAAAAATTTTATGATTCAAACAAAACATAACTAAAAACATATCATAAACCATGAATTACAGCCAGTAAAAAAAACTAGGCCATTTCTCACTATAGATAACTTTCTTCAGCAAAGCGCCAGACTCCCTAAAATATCCCTAACCATCTTCATCTTATAATTTTTGATTTATTACTTTTAAACAACCTTTTCATTCATTTTTTTTGAAGTTTTCAACTTGCAAAGTAAATAATTGAACCTAATTACTTTTACAAACCAGGTCAAAGGTTTAAATCATACCGCATGTAAGTATTTTTCAACCATTTTATCTTGAAGTTAATAATAATACTAATAATAATAATTTATTCATCTTTTTTCACAAAATTCCTTTTGAAGTTGAAGTTTACTTCAATCTATTGCTAATTACATATCTTGAATTGTTCAATTATTATCAATACCTTTTACAGCTGGCTATCATGAGTAACTCAACTAAATCATGCAATACTATTATTAACATCCAGTCACTTTTACAGAGCTGCCATCTTCTTTCCAAGCTCTGAAAATACATTCTTGGTTACCTTAAACAACAGTCACAACCTTTTGATACAGCATTATGTAAAAATTTGTAGTAAAATGCATTCCTCTGATATGAAAAGCTATTTATCTACGTAGGGTCAAGCATTCAAAAAAATCATCAAATTCTTCAGTGGTAATAGAGCTCATGTTTCAATACTGTACACAAGAAATAATGCCAGTATACAAAAGGAAATATAGCAGAAAACACACAGGATCTGGGAATGTCTACTTCTGTAGGCCATAGCAAATTTTCATTTGTTGAAATCATACATATTCCTTGAGATTTTTCATTACTCTCTATAGCTCACTGCTTGTGCAACACATTTAGGCCGTCCAATGAACAGAACTAACACACTGTAAATAAATTTATTGGCCAGAAATGGCAGATGTGGGTTGTTGTTCTGTCTTTCTAGTTTTGTACTGTTCTTATTTTGAAAGCACAGAAACTGGTGGGGCCGTCGAACAAGTAATAATACATGTGCCGGTACTAACTACACTGTACTAAAATAGGGCCTACTTGATGCATGTGCACAGGGGCAATGACCTGATGGCCGTACGAGGACAATGACCTTCTTATATTGCCGGCACTCAGACCTAGATTTTACCAACGCTGATAGAGTAAACTAAGCATAGGCAGTCTGTGTTGACCTGAAACTACCGACACATGTCAAAATTGAGAAAAAAATGGAAGAATATAGCAGTATTTTCAGCCCGTCAATGAATTCAAGGAATGAATAATGTACTAAATGCATGCACTTTTCCACGGCTTTCTCGCAAACAGTAAAATTCAAGTAGTTTTTTAGGAAGAGAATTTAAGAATCGCGCGGGAACACTGCTTTCAGTTTAATTAAGTATACTCATCCGTACCAGTCTTCCTTTGAACTGGCTGGCCGGGTCTACACATGCGCTGGGCCCATTCCCTCATCAGTCACTGCCGCAAACGTTCTCCTTTCAACAATTCGGCTCTAATTTTTCTAAACTAATCTTTATGGTAGGGTAAATAAATCTATGCCCTTTTGGTTGCTGAGTTTTAACGAAAGTAACCGGGAAACAAATCGTTGTCTTGAACCAAACTTGCCAGAATCACAGTTATGAAACCAAAGTTTTCATCTATTCTTCGGACCAGCACATTTGCTCAATGCAAGATGTTTTAAAGGTGCTTGTTTTTAAGTTTTTACAAAATTGGTGTATTTACCGGGGAGACAATTTTCATACAACTGTAAAGAGAAATATATGCCAACTCATACCTTTCTGACAATATTGAGCTTTAATTTTCATGAACATGTAAAATTATTAAGAAAAGAAAAAAACTGTCAAGTTATTAAGAAAAGAAAAAAACTAGCACTTAAGAGTAAACATCTAAAACATGATTCAGTGTCAATGAATTAATGAGTGTCTGCATAACAGTGCTTTCTCCAAAACAGGGAAACAGGACTTTGATCTGACACTAACCAGTACCTCCCATATTTTAACTTTTCATGATTCATAACTATCAAGATAAAGCACATACTATTACATTGAGTGTGTAAAACTATTTTACCTGCAATATTTAAAGCGTAATAAAATTTACAACTGAGCATTGTGTTGAATTTTAAGATGGCTCGGTATGTCCATCGCTCGATGCTGTTCTATTTTAGCATTTTTTTTTCTATACCAGTAAGTGTTTATTGTGAAGAAGCTGAAGTATTTACATGCAAATTATTACACTTCTGAACTCAGCTTATGCAGGTGTTGGAAATGTAAAAGAATCAAACCTTGATAAAACTTATTAGCAGAAATGATGCATTTTAATGGAAATTTAAGGTCATGATAAAATTGCTTTTCTCACTCCTGTGTGTTTTCTGCCCTATGAAAAAATCTCCATCCATGATCAAAATTGGCAATCAGGTAATCATTTAATGGATGAAAATTATTTCCTAAAATGTATCTATTTTGAAGCTGTTGTTTACCACTTAGAAAACATTATAAAACATAAAATAGCCCAATTTTGAAAATTTAGTAAAGATGAAAAATGAACTTGAATAAATAAAGTCTTTTCACTTTTTGACCAGTAAAAAATAACTTTTAACTTACATTTTTTACCACAACTGTGCAGTTGTCTGGACGTGTCATACGTCGCCCTCCGTCATCTCTTGAATCTCTCATATCTCTATTGTCCCTCAATTTATCCATCATGCGGTCCATGCCAACCATCCTGTCACCTCTGTCTACCAATCCGTGTCTGTCAGAACCTCCCATGCGGTCAGTGACACCCATTCCACCAAGCCCTCCAGACAGAGAGCTTAAAGTGGGCCCCAATCCTCCTAGGCCTGTGAGACTGTTGTTTCCATTAAAGTTGGAAGCTGCGTTGCCCATACCCATGTAGTTATCAGACATGTTGCCCATCTTAGATGCCCCACTAAGATTCCCCAGTCCAAGGTCTGGCATAGCGCCCATGCCGCTGGCTCCTGTACCCATGTTGAGAGAATTTGAGCCTCCAAGACCAAGCCCCATTCCAGTAAGATTACCACCTATGCCTCCAAAGCCACTCAAACCCATTTCTGAGTTAGCTGCAAGACCTGATCCCAGAAGGCCCAGGCCAGAGTTTCCTAGGGCACCACCGCTCAGGTTGTTCACGCCCATGAGGCCACTTCCTCCACCCATACCCATATCTGGAAAAAGTAGAAAATAGAGGATAGAAATCTTAAGCTAGCTTCAGGGGAAGAAGCAGCAAAAAGGTAAACAAATACAACCACTAGGATGACTTACTTCACTGCAAACTAAAAGAATTAATGGGGGCTTTTATTAAAGTGATGATGAAGAATATATTGTAAAATAATTTTGTTGTAATTGATGTTATTTTGAAAAGGTAAGTAAACCTAAAATCTTCAGTCATAAATCAGGGGTGGAACCAGAGAGTGAAAAAAAAACCTGAGCTTTTTTGCTTTTGGAAGAAATCATCACAAGCAAAAATAGACATAAATGCAATTTTAAAAAAATCACAAAAAAACCTGAAATCAGGTAAAACCTGAGCCGGTTCCACCCCTGATTAATATAAAGCAAGAAATCCTCTTGCACAGTAGAGCAGTAGAGAATAAAACAAAAAGAAAAGCAAAAGAAACACTTTTTTCATGCTCAGAAAACTGATATGTATGTGAAAATTTTTCTCTAGGTACATGCATATCAAGGGTGCCAGCAAAAAATTTCCCCAGCCCTGAAACTGCTATTCCTACATTTGCCCATCCCTGAAAAAGAACTACCATAAATTCTGTCAATTCTTACCTTTAAAGTTTAATCATGCTGTAAAAGTGTGCACCCATTTAGTTGCCTCTTACGTTACATGCTTGGGGTTAAGCAGTGAATACCATTCTAAACCCATGGGTGTCGCTCTGATATTTTCTAAAACTACATGTAGCCTGACTGAAAATCCTGTCCTTGATTCTCGTGTTCATAAACGTAATATGAAATGTGTCAATAAGGCGTATCATTGTTCAAGGGATCGATCTTGTTCAAATTGTGTGTTCATTCAGTTTCTCAGGCTAAAAAACGGAAAATAAAAGAAAAATGGCATCCCTGTAAATCCTTATGAGGAGAACACTCATCAGACCCTCTTGAAAAATGAGTTGATTGGGGTGAACTCCAAATTCTTTGATGAAGCTGGATGTCATAAATTTCTTCTATCCTCTGACAGTCTTCCACAAACTTCATGACTAGGCCTCCTTAACAAAACTGATAATGGAGCCCCAATAAGCTTAGATCAGATTCTCAGGACTGGGGTTGGGTCTGGGTGAACTCAGCTGAAATGTTGGGATAGGGGTACGAGGCCTCAGTCTCTAGATGGGCACAGGAGAGGGATAGAGTCATAGACAGAAAGTCAAAGACACAGAGATTAGAGGTTTCTGTATGTGAATGAAAACCAGGTTTGAGGGAGAGGGGGTTACACAGAAAGAGAGAAGAAAAAGAGGGGAGAGAGACACAGAGAGAGAGAGAGAGAGAGAGAGAAAAAGAGAGAGAGAGAGAGAGAGAGAGAGAAGGAGAGCGAAAATAGTAATAGAGGTCTAATTTTAGGTTTATAGAAAGGCCTATCCAGAAATGCGTACAGGAGAGGGACAGAGAGGTATCAGGCACGTCAAAAAAGAAATCAAAGTTAGAGAGAGAGAGAGAGAGACAAGCAGAAGAAGAAAGTTATGTAAAACTAGATCTAGAAGTCTCAGGACCCAGAGGTATGCAGAGGGGATGGACACACAAAAAGTCTGAGATAGAGAGGAGCATCCAGTGGAATTTTGCCAATCTCGGAGGAGATTGATTGATTGAAGGGTATTTTCACAAGCCCAATTTCACTTCAAAGGTGCTCTCAGGGCTTGGGTCCCGATGACAATTTACGGGCTGCCACCCAGAGACTAGCGGGGAAACCATGACTTAGCCTCAGCCGGTCACATTATACTGACACCCAACCAGTAGGGGCCCGGACTGTGCTCGGCTGTGTTTCGAACCCGCGACCTCTTGGCCACAGAGCGAAGCCACTACCAACTGAGCTATCTAGGCCCCATCTCGGAGGAGAGAGAAAGAGGGGATTGAACAAGTGAGGATATAAATTTGAAAAGGACCTCTGAGAACTATCACCGGCGATGAAAGAAGATAAAGGGCGCAGCAGAGTGGAATGGAAAAAGCAGGTAAACTACGTTTTGAGACTAAAACCATATATGAAGTTTTGTTTCAGTTTCAGTTTCCTGATTTTTTTCTTGGAAAACAGGTTGGCACGGTCGTCGCATTGGTCTTTTTGATCTACTAAAGTATGCTACATGTACATGTATTTGTCTGCGCGCGTGTGTATCTTAAACTTTGAAGAGCGAAAGGTGGCAAGCATAAAAATTAACTGTCATAACGTATTTTAGTAGTTACAGACTATTATCGAGAAACGTGAAATTCCAGCTTAGCTGACTGGAATTGAGATCATCGAGGCCGCCACTTGAACGCCAGAAACGACGCTTGCGGATTTTTATTGTGTGCGTGTGCGCGTGGCTCTTAGTCCTACATCATAGTTCCGCGGATTTCCGTAGACACGTTGCTTGTTTTCTTTCATGGTAACACTTACTTGTGTGAGTGTGAGCGACTAGGGTCAGGTCAGACTATTATTGTTGAGCGGAAAACAAATTGTTTACACCGTAAGCTTAGGCATACGGCATATAATATTGTCATCCCAGCAACTGAGGCCTTGATTAGCCCATATTTTTTCTGATCTCGGCAACTGATCAGCACAAAAAAATTATTCCCGGACGGAAACGGAAAGATAGGTAAAACCCGTTATTCCGGGACAGCCCGGAAAACTGGCATCCTTGATGCATATTCATACTTGTCTTGCAACCAGTCAAAATGACTCTTAAGTTCAAATTGGAAAGTAGTAAGACATTGATATCACAGAAAAGCTTTAACTTACTTCTGTGTTAAGTTATAGCTGTTAATAATAAAAAAATTAAAAATTAAAAATTGACTATGTTCACCCATCAAATTTTGAAAGCCTATATATCAAAACTAGGCCTTGTGACTTGAGACTGATTTGGATAGAATGCAAGACATTGATTTTCAAAACATTTCATTTTTGTCCTGTTTTCAGAGGTAAAAGGGAAATTGTAAGCACAGTTTCATTCAAATTATGCAACCATATGCAATCAAACAAATAGTTTAGCGATGAGATGAAAATTGGAAAGTGACACATAAAGAATTTTACAAGTTTTAATAATATACAACCCATTAAAATCTTAGTTCAGCCAGGTCAAAAGAACAGTGTAATGTAATAAGTGCAAGTTCAACTTCTTAGGAAAACCTGATTTAATCATAATGTCACTCTCAGGTAATAGTTTGAAAGTGAGATACCAGTAAGTTTTGAAAAATACAAATTGAGACCAGGAAAAAGCTTCATAATCTGATATCTAATTTTTCAACAAATCTTAGAAATGCCTTTAAACAATATTATTTGAGGGCCATGAAGCAAAAAAAAAAGAATATCTCTTTTTATCCAAGGACCAGATCATGGTTTACAATTTAAAATGAAACATTGTTCTGTAATTGGGTGATATGAAGTTTAAAGGACAGAAAATTATATCATGCATAAAACGACTATTATGTGAGGAGTAAAATACTTCTGCAAGAGTGATGTGGCCCAAATAATACTAAAATACTACACTAAAATATATAATCACTGAAGAAATTTTGGCCAATAGGTCATGGTTTTAACAAGATTTATTATACTTATGCATTTCAACTTCAATTATGCAGATGTTGTTTATCTTTTGAGAAAAACTTTCAATAGTAGGGACAAAATATTTCACTACATCTTATTAAGATTTTTTTTAAATTTGATATGAAAACACCTAAATTTTAAATTTAATATGAAAACACCTACCGGGCTTGAGGAAAGAGTCCATATTTCCAGCTACAACAAAGAAAAAGGAACAACGGGTCAGTTAAGCAGTATGTGCATGACACTACAAAGTTACAGTACATAACATTTTTCATGAAACTCTAATGAATACATGTAGTCTCAATTTAGCGTGGAGAACGGAAATGTTTTACCAATTTTAATCGAACTAACATGCTACTAAATTATTAAATGCGTGTTACAACAGAATATATAAAGACTCTAAAGATTCCACAGGAAGAACGGCATTTGTCACAAAATGAACACAGTACACAAAATCTATCACACACAGTTACATTATTTATCTAGATATTGTAAAACAATACCGAAATATGTGTAAGTAATTACAGTTGTAGGCAAAACAAACTTGCTATAGTAAGGAGCTATATAATTATTGGGTGATTTACATTTGAAACTTCACTGAATTTTTTATGTGACTAATGCCATTTTTCCAGTGGAGTCTTCATATAGAATAATATAATTTAAAAAATACATAATTATAGTTCTACGACATGGTTGACATCAATGAAGCAGCAAAACAGAAATAGAATAATTAGCAACTTTTTTATACCATCACAATGGGAGGTATTTCGTAAGTAAACCTCCAATCTAAAAATATCTGTAAATCTAAGTTACAAAATGCAATAAAAAATAGCATACTCTAGTGAAACTATCAATATCACACAACTGACTGTAGCATATTTATTTTCCAGTATGAAAACAATAAAGCTAATGCTCCTGAAAATTTCAAGCAAAAATCAGGAATGTATTCCAAATTAAAAAATTAAGATGATGTTATTACAGGGATGCAAGCGGCCCATGCTCAAAAAAGCAGGAACATTTTACACTCTGTGGGTTCCCTTATAGAACTTTTGATGGACAAATTCAAAGAGATTGATAAAACTCTGTACAACTACAAGTGCCCAGACAGCTATACAACTAAAAAGAAGTGTTTGATTTTCTTTGAGTATGACTCTTAAATTAGGACGTTTTCTTTAACATTTAAGTCATAATTTTTTCAAGTTTTCCTGTTTTTTAAGTTTTAGAAAACTGCTAAAAAATCGGAATTCCATGCAAATTGGAAACTTTGCATCCCTGTTATTGAGATCATGTTTTACAAGCATGAGATGCAACCTTTAAATATTACAAGAATGTATATTGATATTCCTAAATTTTTACAAAAAAAAGTATCTTGTTCTTACGGTCCGTTTATACAGAGCGCAAACGCAGTTTTTTGTCTTGGGGGGGATTAGTTATGTTACAGAGAAACTGTTCAAATAGAGAGCAAATGCGAACATGAACAAATATGATATCTGTTCGCATGGTTGACTGCTGAGATTGCCCCCAGAGCAAATTTTTCAGACTGTTGAAGCGGTTTTCTTGTTTCAACCAATCAGTTAGTACCAACTCCCTTGCACCATTTCCGAAAAATAGAATATGGCACGAGTCAAACATGGAGGAGATTATTTTATACAGAAAATTTTCTAAATAAAGTAAAAGTTTGGTATGTAATCACACTAAAATGAATATGATTCTGAAATGAAGATCTGAACAAATCAACCGTTTCAAAACCACAAGGCGCTCCAAACCAATACCTCGACGTTTTTCTGCACTGATGATTGCACCCAATTTGAATGACTTAACTGCTAAAAAGCAGCATTCGTGTTCACATTTGCGCTAGCCTCTGTAGTAACGGACCTTTAGATGGCCAATCATTTTGAAAAATTTGATAGAAATTCCACGACTTGTTACTCATTTTGTGTAATAGTGAGCATTTTATGTTTCATAATAAGGTTGACCATTTTTACAATAGAAAACCAAATTTAAGAATCAAAAATTTGAAAAATCGTACTAAAAATCAACCTCATAAATAAATGTATGGTTATCAGAAAAATATGTTGGGAGTTCCGAACATGTCACTCATCATATACAGACAGTACTGATGTTGCCCTTTACTACCCCTACCCTACCTCTCTTTCCTAAATGTATAAGACAGGGGTGCAAGCAGCTGAGGAGAAAAAAGCAGGAAATTTTTATGGAAGTTTCTGAACGTACGCTATTCTGATTACTACAGCCAGCCTTGCAATGTCTAGCAAAAATGATTTTGCCCCAGTTTGGTAGGAAACTCTCTTTTAACACAGCAAACATCATGCAACACTATCTTCGTCCGAAATTTTCCGGATATAACTAGAATAAAAGTCTCCATTGATGTCTTTGAAATAGAAACACAATCATGACGATGTGAGGTTGTAGATTTCTGATCCAAGAACTTGATTTGGGCTAGATCTAGACTTGGATTGGCCACCATGATCTAAATCTAGATTGTTAGTAAATGTTACCAGAGTCTAGATCTAGATCTTCTAGTGTAAGGATAAGTCAGTTAATGATTAGCTACACTGTTTTTCGATGTCTAATCTAGATCTATAGGCCTATAGAGAGATAGAATTGATGCAATCTAGATTTAAAGAGTAAGACTACTAAGAGTTTAAGCCTCTAGTACAGCACTTGTTTGAAAATTAATCAGACCTAGAAAGGACTACGAGGTGCAGCATATATGAAATATCACTGAACAAGATCGCTCTTGCCTAAAAAAGACAAAGTGCACAAGATTGCTCGGGGCTAGATCTAGATGTAATGTAAGAAAGCATGATAAAGAACTCTCGATGTTTTGAACAGTCATAGAACCATATGTTCGTATTATCGTAAGAGTGAAAAGACCACTTTATTTATGACTAAATCGAGTATACAAAAGATAAACAAGAAAAATTATCGATAGCATACTTTCACTTTTACTTTTACACCCATTGGTCAACCAAATTGTGTGGACAGTTTCGAACTCATCACGGAAAAAATTGGCGATGAGGTTATATATATATAATAAAAAAGGAAATCGACGGACGGATAAACAAAAAGAAATAATCGGTATCGCCATAGAATCGGACAAAGGTTTAACATTCGCTTCCGATTTTCCGGTCGTCTTTTCTCGGTTTAAGTTCTTACTTTAATAAGTTTATAATTTTTCCGATTTTTTTTTGTCGCTGATTGTTTGGTTGAAGTAGGAATACGAAAATCGGAAAACTGGAAAAATCGGGAGAGACGAAAAAATCTGAATTCCGATTAAAATCGGAAAACTTGCATCCATGTACAAGATAAAGACAGTCCTGCTTTAATTTTAAATAAAATTTCTTTTTCACACAAACAAGAGAACAACCATGCATAACTTTTAACTAGTCTTTCAAAAACACCACTCACTAGACAACTGTGACACTAAAAATCAAAATAATTATTAACAACAAAAAAGCGATTTAAAAAATCTAAAATGAATATAAAATGATTACTTACGGCCCATCTGAGAAATATTAGTGAGGGGTGCTCCACCAGACCCAAGTCCCATGCCAATGGATTTCAATCCACCTTTAAAAAGGATAAACAATATCAAGGCCTTTTTTTGACAACTTAACACATAAACAGCTGCCTTGGTAAATGTCAATATAAAGAACTAGGATTTGAAAAAAAAATGAAAATGTAGCTAACTAGAGCTGGTTGATTTCATGGCCAACATAGGAATTTTATCTTGATAATGCAATATTTTGTAACAGACAAGTCAGCTACGAAGAACACTTACTTGGAAGTTTGGGTTTGTCTGGCTCCGGTCCTTTGTCAATTCTGACAATCATGTTTCTTTCGTAAAGAACTTGACCATTGAACATTGCTGGAGTTTTTATTAAGGAACTTTTTGTTCTGTTCATTAGTAATATTTTATGATATACAAGAGTATTTGAAGTTTTTAAAAGTATATTTTTGATAATTGCATCGCTAGTTTACTAGAAGTAAATTTACAATAACATTTCTATTTGAAATTAATCTCTAAATTACATTTCAAATGATCCAATCATGTTTTTTCATTTGTAGACCTGCCAACCTCTTTTGATTATGGATAGTGAGAATCAATGGGTTT
>BMAT01011801.1:74451-86617 GCA_019649035.1 Elysia marginata | reverse complement strand
TATAGAAACTGTTATCATTTGTGAATTGATAAGTTTGTCTTGCTCTATTCAATATTTTCCCAATGGTTTTCTTTTTATTCACCTTGATGTATACGATTTTTGCAACAGCAACAAAAATTGCCTCACTGTATATGTCAATCTTTAAATTAAATGAGCTTGAAATTGTCTTGCATTGTTTTGTTTTGTTTTTTTTCAGTTATTAAAGCCTTTGATGTTTTTGTGCATCAATTTTTCTTTTACTTTTATTTGGGAGGGGGAGGGGTATTTTTTTTTTTTGGCTTTTGCTTTTGTTTTGTAATGAAGCCCACTCAGAATTGTCCTATCTAGCTCTTGTTATCTAAAACTTCCTGAGCTGTTGATACCTGATTCTGTCCATTCCCATGCTCACAGCATAAGCCAATCCCCACTCACCTCCATAGGGTGAATGTCAAAAAGTAAAACATCAACAAGGATCTGTATTATGTGCTGGTTCATCTGAACTTTTTATATTCACGCTCATAATGTAGACAGGAAAGCAAGTTTATTTTGTGAGTGTGCAAGAACTAATGGGATGGATTACATTTTTTAAAGATTTAGTCCCATGTCCTCTAGTAAAAGAAGCTGGCAAGGATCTTGAGCAGTGAACAACAAAAGAAACATGTCCAGTATTTTGAGTGTCGTATGGTTTATTTTCAGATTTGAGCCGATTTCAGCTTTTTTTTCCTCTAATTTGGAATTTCAGCTCAAATTTTTTTTCTCAATTTCATTAAGAAAAAATTCAACCAGTAATTAATCACCTGCTTGCAAGCAACCTTTGTAGCATTAAACTTAATTTAAAGCACAACTCCTGTAAGCCTTTTAGAGATTTGCCATCTATACTGTTACTCCAAATAACTTGAACAGTAAAACTCTTACGCTGAGTTCAGCTTTTTGTTCCATCGGCTATTTACAACTCTGTGAATTTATTACCTTGAGAAAAGGAAATAGGTAGAAAAGGCATAATAATTTGAAGTTGCGAGTTATTTGACTTTATATTTTATATTTTAAGTAGGTTTATTTATTCACTGCCACTGTCTAAACTGCAATGAGATGGTGTTCTCCTCAAGACTTCAAATTTTGCCCTAATGTTACTAATGATGCTCTTTCATTCTGTAAATAAGATAAATATTTTCATTACTATAGGAAGATTTTTACTATTCAACAATTTTCCATCACTTTGATTTTGTCAGATTCGGGTTAAGATTTGAATGCCAAGTTATGTCTCCTAGATTGTATTGCTTTTGTAAAATTTTTTAACTAAATGTCATAGCACCTGTATTTTAGAAATAAATGATTTGTTTCAGAGATGCCCTTTATTTAGGCTTAAACTGGAATTCCAGCTTATTTGATATTTTATGGTTTTCCTATGACATTCTGTTTCTTTATAAGAAAGATTGACTAGCAATAATCTCTCATATATTAAGGTAAGGTTGAACTGGAATCGAGAACTTACAACCTGGCAGTGCAAAGCTATGGTTCTTTTAAATGGTCAGGGTAGAAAAAAGGAATTGAAATGTTGTTCAAACCATAATCACTTTTTTTAAAGAAAAAAAATGGCTATTTTTATGGTCTCAGCAGAAAATAAAAGATTATAATTTGATTACTATGTTGGTGATTTTTTTTTAAATACTTCAAATTTTTGTGTTAACAAAATTTTTTACCAAAATGGCCAGAAAATTATTAAGTTTTACAACAGCCAAAAATCGGCCATACACTGTTATGTCTGAAATTTCTTTATTATTACCAGTTTAACCATACCTTTTCCATCAAGAACATTGCTCAATCATTAACTTGGATGTAAAAGCAGCTTGAGAAATAGTCATTTTTTGTATAGCTTGTATATCGACTTTTGTCAAACTTGCTTGACCTTTTTTTTTTAAGGAAAACAATTTTTCTCCTGCTTTATTGTTTGATTTGTATGCATTTTTTATGACTGCAAAATTTTGTGTGTGTGTGTGTGTGCCCAAATTGTCTAGTTTGTGTACACACTAATTTTTGTTTTGATTCTCATAGCATGTTTCTGCACTATGACTATGAGACTGCACTCACTTGTGTCGTCATAAGGAATAGGGACCCAATAATTTGCCCGATTTGGACCCTTAACCCTTTCAAGCCAACTTCCTGGTTTCCCAGAATAGCAGTTGTGTTATTTGCCGGTATTCAGGGATGTTATGCCTTAATCATAGCTATAAATAGATCCGGAGGCTAGTTTATAGGGGAAAAGGCTCCAGGAATCTAGGCATGACAGAGTCAAGCATTTTCTTATACTAGGCTAAAACATCACATGTACTTGGTGAAAGATTATGTCTGATGTAAAAGTGCTTAAAAATCAAACATGTCTTACAATCATTCCAAATCAGTTAGATGTCGTCTTTTAAGTGCTTTTTTAAATTTAAGAAATGGCTTTCAAAATTGGATTTTACCGATTGATTCCTGTTTCTGAATATTTTAAACCAACAGTGACTCAATATCTTTCCTATTTCAATTTTAAAAACATGAATACTCAGGAAAACTCTTTGTAGTGTAAACTAAGTGACGTTGGACTCGTTATAACTAGTTGAGAGACAGATTTTTTTTTAAGGCCTTTCTTTTTTATGATTTTTATCTGCAGTAAATGTTCAACTGCTTGACTTGATGCTGTGTCAGCTAATCTCCTGTAACATCCACTACTGTTTTAGGCTAGCTCCTTATAATTTGTCTGTCCGAGATTCAAGTGTCTTTTCTCACATACAGTTCATTCAATAAAATTCAAACCAGGATTGGATTTTGTTTGTGGAGTATTTTATTCAGTTCAAACTATATTCTGGTTACCAATTTTATCCTTCTTTTATAATGAATTCTGAGTTTTTCATTTTTGTTGAAAGTTAAATTTTGTTACCATGAGGTTTGAAAAACCTTAATTGGACTGTATTTAATATTTGATATTTGACATGTTGTATTTTTGCTTTATACTGGCAGCACTGAGTTCTGCTTTGTTATATAAATGTAAAGATCCATTGCATGCATGATATTTTTCATAATTAAATGTTTCTTTTTATGTTTGACTTTTTCTTTCCAACTAAAACAGACCCATAGGCTTTCTATTAAATGCATCTTTATTTGTCAGTACAATTGTATGGCATGGCAGCTCTTATGTTTCATTTAAAGGGGTTTTTTTTTAATTGGAATGTTTTTAAAATATTTTGGTGCGGCCAAAAATAAGACAACAGTAGGGCCTATGCTTTTATTTTTTTTTAATTTTATTAAAACGGTATACATCTTTGAGTAGACTAGTAAGGAAATATTTCTTGTTGTTGCTTTTGTTTTTTTTGTGTTTTTTTTTGTTTCCAGATTTTTTCTTTCTTACTGTTTGGATTACGAGAGAATATTGCGGTGAATCTTTAGCTTTGATAAAAGACTACTCAAAATCAATTATTGGGCTATACTTGTAGAAGCGTTAAGACTTAGACTTTTTGTCTTCGGTTGCTGCAAAAAGAAAAGCCATATACTGTTTTGACATTTTTTTGTGTATGTCTGAGGAAATGTATTATGGTGAGTGTGTATTTTCACAGAAAGAATATGAAGACGTCTTGCAATCTTTTCAAAACATTGAGATGTGCATTTTTCACATTGATTTATAAGAGACCGCCATTTTCTGACTTTTTCAAGATTGAATCTCAATTAAATTTGCAGTTTTCAGTAAAGAAAATGGTGATAAAAAGATTTCAATGGTGAAATAGTGTTAAGAACTAGAAAAAACTTAATTGTAATTTTGTTTAATACCTTACATCTGACACCAAATATCAGTTAAAAATTCAGTGTATATTTGACGCATCTGTTTGTAAGACAATTAATTTCCAGTTGTACACTTACCCTATGTTTCATTTTATTTCTAATTGGATTGTGCAAGTCTTGTAGAGAAGAAAACACAAAATACTCATAGATTTAGTTAGTCAAACCATTTGGAAGCTTTGAACCTGTGGTTTCTTGAAGGATTGGCCAGTCGGCAGCCCAAACACAGTGAATTCAACGTTTTAGCTCTAAAAACTTCTCATGCTTTTCTTACCTGTGGCACGTACTTAATAACTATTTTTGATCTTTTTGTGTTTTCTTCCGCTAGAACCACGGTCCAATCACCCCACACACCATTGTGATTCTGCCAAACACAAACGGTCTCCAGCTGTTGCTCTGTTACGACAGTGAGTACAATATCAACTATTTAGTTGTTTTGTTGCTCTTTTTTAATTACTGTATATCATTATTGATGAGAAATATTGTGAAATATTGAAATCAATTTTTTTCCCTCCTTACCAACAACTGTCTTTAGAATGTAAAAGTACAGTTTTGCATTTCTTGTAAGTATTTTTTAATAGCTGTGAAAACTCATCTCTATACTTTTTCAAATATTTATCAAGTGGTTTTTAAAAAGATGATTGGTGTCTGGTAGTTCAGCACTTCAGCACAGAATATTTTGATAAGCTATATTATGTTCCGACGCTCCCCAGATGAAGGCGTTTATGTAGACTCAACAGGCAAAATCACCAAGAATGTTGTGCTGCAGTGGGGAGAGCTGCCTACGTCAGTTGGTGAGTCACATTGGGTTTTCATAACTAGATTATTATTAATAATAGGTGTCAGGTTCTTGTGGGGGGGGGGTTGCCTATACCCAATTGATACCTTTATAGTTTATATACAGCCAAACCTGCCCAGCCGACCACCTACTACCTGTATTGGCAACCACTTTTCTACAACTCCCTTGCAATTTTCTATGTTTTGATGTCCTGCATGGCAACTCCACCTCACCAACGCAAATTCCGGCAGGTTTTTATTTCACAATATTTTTTTACAATATCTTTTACAAAACCTCTGCAATTCGACCACTTTTGACCTGAGAAAAACCAATTAGCTGCCATTCCAGTACTCTGACAAGCCCTACACCTCCCCACTCCACGCTTGTTTCTATGTGGTGTAAACCTATGAATATTACAATAAGTACTCGTACATCAGACCAGGTACCACAACACAGCCGATTGACGAACCCTTCTTTCCCCCCACACCTCCATATTTTTACAATATTCTTGCTCAGTTGCTTAAGAACACCATGATTGCGCACTGTAACCACCTGGCATCACAACCATAATCGTTAGTTATCTTCAGTGATCATCTTGGGCAGGTGACACTGCACCAGAAACCTACCCAGTTTATATTATGTTAATTCAGGAAAAATTCTGAATTAATTATTTAGTGTGTAACAATGTTTCTTGTTTGAAATGTCATGAATTTTTTTTGTCTGTGATGACTCATTAGAAAGCAGAGCACTTTTTCTTTTTAATTAATTTTTTGTGAACATTTTTTTTAGCTTTGTCTAACATTTATACAAAAACTGTAGATGTTCTCAAAGAGAAGATCATGTATAAATTCATGAGAATAAAAGAATTGTTTCCAAGTACAGTGGAGTTTATACAATTCAAACCAGGAGATTTGAAATTCTACCAAGATAGAAGATTTTTTCCTCCTGTATTGCACATCGATAATTACAGTTTTAGACCATTCAAAGTCAAATCTTGTGTTTGTGGGGTTTGAAATATCCAGACTTGACTTGTAGTTACTAAACAGATGGGTCTTGTTTTGATGACAAATTTTGTGTGGAAACTTTGACTGGCCTCCTGACGGTTGTATGCTGTTTTTCTTTTTTCGGTTTCTCTGCAGCTTACATCAGCACTGGGCAGATAATGGGTTGGGGTAACAAAGCTATTGAGATTCGCTCGGCAGAGACGGGGCATCTTGATGGAGTTTTCATGCACAAAAAAGCCCAGAAGCTCAAGTTTCTCTGTGAGAGGAATGACAAGGTAATATTCTGCACCTGTGAAAACCTTTTTTTTATGTACTATAAAACACTTTTCATTCCTTTAACGCTCCGGAGCAGCACAAAAACATATCCTCCTGGAAGAAAATCTAGACCAAAAAAGATCATGGGGTATTTACCGTTCTTATTTCTGTCTAGACCTGAAAGACCATGGGAGTTAACCATTCTTATTTCTTTCTCAACGAGAAAGACCATAAGAGTTTACCGTTCTTATTTCTATCTAGATGAGAAAGATCATGGGAGTTTACCTATCTTCTTTCTCAAAAGCAAGGAAAGAAAATTTATGAAAATATATGTGAGGCTACCAGTCACAAGTTGCTCAGTCTAATTTCGAGTTGAAGTCCTTGAAATAAATTAATCTTTCAATATTTAATATCTTTGATTTTTTTTTTTTGTCTTCAAAATGGAATAACTCTTACCACAAATAAGCTATTGTTATAAATTTTTGAAAATCTTCAAGAGCCTTGTATTTAGTTTGAAAATTCTGACTTGTGCCAAAGTTCTGGTGGTTGCCACAGGTTGCCTCACTCTGTCCTAGATTTCATGTTTGGACGTTTTTATCTTTAGTTTCATGTAACTGTGTTGCACAAAGGCATATCTACCCGCATGGAAAACTGTATGATAGGTGATCTGAGATACAGTAGAGTCCATCTTATTTGAACCAGGAAATTCCATGTATTTGCTTAGTTCAGATCACCAAATTTATTGTCATTTTGTGATATGTAGACATCATTTGATTTTTGGATAGTTAGAAGGTTTAATTTTTTTGTTTTTATGGGGTTTGCTTTTATTTGAACTTCACTGGACACGTCTTATTTCTGCAAAGACAATTCGGAAAAAAAATTATTCTTTACTCCTCTCCAGGTCTTCTTTTCATCTGTGCGGTCGGGCTCGTCCTGCCAGATCTACTTCATGACTCTTAGCAAGCCTGGCCTGGCCAACTGGTGATCCCTCACAGTTTTTTCTTACTTGTATCGAGAAGCCAAGGGACAACAGCTGCTGTTGCAGAGGGATCTCCTTTACTCTTGCTTTTTCGCTGTGTGGCAATTTCGTTCTGTTATGCAAAACTTTTTTTCACTAGATAACACAAAGACGACCTGCGTTCGGTTAAAAGTCGAACTTTTACCTGTTGATCACCTGGTCTCTAACACAAACAAATTGGTTTTATCTTTGACTGATGATAACCTTTTGAATCGGTCTTGCATGACATTAAGGAATCTCTTAAATATAAAAAATGCAAACTTCTGTGTATTGTAAAGTATAAAACCGTAATGGTTCAAGCTTTGCTGCTTCTTTGGCTTGTAAATAGTTGCCTGACTGACGTGCAGGGCTTGACATGGACTCTGACACACTTACATGTTATTTCTAGAGAGATAATCAAATATGGTGGTCCTTGTTTTCATTTTTAAACTCAGTTTACAAAGTTATTGAGAGAGAGAGAGAGAAAGAGTGTGTGTGTGTGTCTGTGAGAAAGAGAGAGAGAATGAGTTGTGAAGGTAAAAATATACAGAGAAAGGTTTATATGTGAAGCTTGTTGAGTTTTTCACTTGTATTTTTCTAATTTATTCTGTCGATCCATCAAGCCATGACTTCTGTAGAAACAAGACTTGAGATTTTGGGTGGTCAATTTATTTTTAAGAAGAAAAGCATGATGGAGACTAAGGAAGAAACAGAAAGGATAATGATATGTTTCATATTTAGCTGACTTATCATTATTGAGATCCTAAGCAAGCTGAGCAAGCAGAAATTCTATTTATAACTCCATCTCGCCTTCCATCTGCATGCGATCCCTTCTTGGAATAATCGGATGTGGTTTTACTGCTCTCTGGATTACTTTGCGCTTTTTGGCCTTTTGTCTGTCTAGAACACTTTGTTAAATTCTGCCAGGCTCTTGCATTATCTCAATGATCACAACCCATCTAGCAACGATTTGAAAGAGTTTAAACCAAGCTTGAAATAAACATGATGTCTGTGTCAGCACAACAGTCACTTACTGACAAGTCCCATGTCTTGAGCTACTGCATCCTACCCTCTCCCCCCCCCCCCNNNCCTTGGTACTACACGTTTCACTTACCCTGAGTGGGGAGTGGTCTTATCAGTATTGATGTGTCTATCCATAGTTTTTTTCTTTCATCTGTTTCTTTATTACGTTTTTGCTGCCATTTGTCCTTGCCTCGTGTTGCTGATCTACTTTGTTCAATAATTCGCTCTCTCCTCGGCCATAATCAGATGAGATGAATAGAGTTAGAAGTTACTCCTTGAATGTCTTGTCTGTCTCAAGGGTTTGTTAAGTGTGCCCACAGCTTTTCTCTAAGCTTGAGCGTGTTACTAAGATTGATGGCTGATTACATACACAATAACGTCAATCTCTTTTTCTTTTCTAAAACTTTTTTGCATAAGATTTTGTCTTTTGTCAATTCGCACCAATTTTTTAAATTAGTGGATGAAAGATAAAACCTGTTTTTGTCTTCACGATGACCATTTTATTTAATAAATTGTTATTGTATTAGCAATATTGTCTTTAAATATGTTTCCTTTCCTTTTGAGTTAGGGAGATAACATAAATGTATTTGCCTCTTGCTATAAATGGTATTGTGCAATTTCAAGTTTTACCAAAATGTTTCGTTATAGGATTGTTTGGTTTTTTGATGATTCTGGTATCAAATTATAAAGTAATTTGCATTTTATAGTAAAGCAAAAATTTATGAAATATAGCAGTTATAATACCTTTATTTATTGCATCTGTTTCTGAATTTTTATCTGATCTGTATTTTATTTCTAAACAATGCAGGCTGTGACATGCAATAGACCCTACATTACTACACCACCAGCACAAATAATGCCTTTGATTGTGATCAGGAGAAAAGAATTCACTTAAAACAAATTTTGATGACCATGCAAGAATCTCATGTGCTTGTTCACGATCAAGCTGACAACATTCAATACACAGTTGACTTATTAACTTGAGGTAGACTTATTTCCTGATGCAATCTCTATCTCTCTCTCTCTCTGTCTGTACATTCATGAAGATGAGTTTAGAGATTCTTGGCTTTTTCTATTTCCTTGACATTTATTGTCTTCTTCTTTTTATAAGTTGGTTCAAATCAAAGAAATGCTCAATTATTTATGTATTGCTTCCAAACAACATCATCCTTTTCCGCTGTCGCCCAAATGCTGGTTTGTATATTCAGTTTGTTTGAGTTCCTGTAGCTTTATACAAATATTTTGCATTAGGTTGGCACCATCAGTTAGTGAGTTACTGTGTTGTAGTATGCATGGAACTCTGAAAGTCAATACATGTGAGTGAGATTAATTATCTTGTATGATTGTATTAATGGAGCAACTTAACTATGTTCACATAAAGCAAAACAATAGAAAATCAGAAGAAAAAGGAGGGAGAGCATGACACTTCAGCTGTTTTGCAGCCAGCACAAATGATTCAAATGGCGTTGATTTTTTTTTAAAGTATTTTTCTCAGCTTCCAAGGGATGAAAAATGCATAAAATTATCAAAATTTTGTGAGAAGAATGAAGATATTAAAGCTTATTTTGCTTTAAATTATAAAGAAAAGGATGAAAAGTTCTACTTTTCAAAGGCTTTTTTCTCAAATCAAAAATTTTTCAACATTAGAGTTTTTGGCATCTGACTCAGTTGCATTGGTTTTCAGAAATTTTCTTCTGACAAGTCAGTCTGGCTTGTTTTTTCTCAAACCAATAAAGATAACCAAAAGTATGTCTTGAGTATTGGGCATCAAAATCTGAACTGGTGTCTACTCACTAGTGGAATGATAAGATGCTTAAAGGTTTTTCTTTTCATTAAATACTACTATCATTTAAAAACCTGGCCTTACAAAATGCATATTTGTCTTTTAATTCGGTAATCGGTAATTAGGTCTGCCTATCCTAAAAAAACTCGGTAACTGAGAAGGTAACATGGGCTAGTCCTTGCCTGTGACAGTCAAAGCATAGTATCTGCATACTGACAGCATAGTATCTGCATACTGACAGCATAGTTTATTCTATCCCCTAATGGCTGACTTTCCCTCTCTGTGTCTATTGCATTTTTATTGCCAGATTATTGCAAATCTATTGATAAATCTTTTTGTTTGGTGGTAGCAGCTAATCAAATTTATTTTTATTTTCAACATCTCAGCTGCAAGGTGGTTCAGAACAGAAAGATAAAGAAAGAAAAAAATGTATGTTATGAATGTAGTGGTACCATTTATTTTAGTAATCATAATGTCTTTTTGTATTCTGACATATGTCACATAATAATAAACTCTGTCGAAATAATAATTACTTGTATATAGTGTATTCATTATATCATGCTGCAAAAAAAATGTTCTGCCAAATTTCTTTTCAAACATATAAACCTTTGAATATGTCAAGTGATTACGGTTTTTGTCTTGTTTTTTTCTTTGCTTAGTTAAAAGTCCTTGTCATTATGTTTAAAGGAAGAGTGTGTGAAAAGTTATGATTGCTTTTTTCTCCTTTTTTGTAAGGAGAATTGTTTGAGAGGGGGAGTGATCCAGGGAGGGAATAATATCTTGCAAATATTTTTCCTAGCCTAGCTTAAGCAATTTCATGGAGCTGAGTGGTAAAACTAAAAGCATTTGTGAAGATGTACTGGTTGTAAGTCAACTTCAGCTTTTTTTTTATAAGATTTTTTTTGTTTTGTTACAATTAAGCTTTTCCTTTCTTTCCTAGCCTGTACTGTAAGTCTGCTTGTTCCATTTCAATGCTTGAAAGTTTGAACTTGGAGGAAGGAAAGAGAAGACAAGAGAAAGAGTATTGTAAGATAAAGAGAATGATATTTGGTGTTACTGACAGAATTTTAAATATCTTGTAAACTGTGATTTGTCCTTTGCAGTTTGCCTGACATATTAGCCAAAGCTAATGTTGTGAATTAAATACCCTGTACCCGCTTAGCAACACCCCTATGCAAAGTGTGATTTGATACAGGAATGCCACATTTGGGATTTTTTGTTCATTTGTTTGTTTTTTTGTTGTTTAATCCATTTATTGTTTGTTGCACAAAGTATATCTATAACATTTGTTTTATATGAGATGCAAATGTTTGACTCATTTTAATTTTTAAAAATCACTTGGCATCCCTGTTGATACTTAGAGTTGTTAATTTCTGTAAAATCTTTTTGCTGGTGTTAAATCAGCATGGTCAGTTGGGTGACTGAAACAGAGATAATTTGTGTATGTACAAAAGAATTTTCATATGTCCAATCTGTTGACACATGCTTGTTTTATCTTGATTTCTTTATGTTTTACCTGAGACTGGAAATGATAATAACTTATCGGCTTAAGACACGTCTGTAATTCACTAGCTTTTCTGTTGAAATGGAATTGTTTTATGTCCTGAAGACTGGTGTGGAAACATGGATGCCTTACAGATCTGTGCGTGGCTCATGGGAAAATCAAGTGCAAGTGGAAAACATAGACCTTGAGGCTCATGTATTTTAATGAAGAGGGTAGCCTACATATAAAAAAAGAATTATACTTTTTAACAGAATTGATAGCTTTGAATCTTCTTATGTACAAATTTCTAGTTAGCAGGTTTAATTAATATTATAAAGGAGCCAATTAAAAATTGTTTATCTCTTGCTCTACTGAGATTAGACTTCCTTTCAATACTCATCAGTCCTCTAAACAGAGATCTTTGCAGCCTTGATGCAGTCATAGTCATACACAGGTCGGCCTTGGAGCCTTAGAGCTTTTGCAGCAGGGACGTCACCTTGGGCCATGTTATAGAGAATGAGATGGACAAATCACAACTGGTTTTCTTATTGTAGTATTACATTTTGTTAAGCCTCAGGATTTTATCTCTTTCCTAATGTCTGTGTGTGTGTGTTGGGCTGGGTGAATGCTACTGTTGTGAAAGACCATGTTTTCCAACCTACTATCTAGTCCTCCATGAACGTTGTGAATATACTCTTCAAAGTTTTGTTCATCAATTTCCTGTGTGTTGGAAACATGCTGGTTGTAAATGTGTTTTGTTCTTTGAATTGAGATGAAGGAATGACTGCTTGAGTGCTTCAATGCAAGAGTTTTGTGCCTGAAGTCAAGTAAATTTACATTTTCCTTAATGTTACAACATGCCTATTTGTTTATTTTCTAATTTTAAAATCCTATTATGAAACAGCTTTATTTTTTTTTTGCAACTAGTTTTTTCTGTCATAAGTATGTGCAAATTTTAAGGGCTGTATATCACACAGACAGCTAACAGGTAATAAAGCTCACAATTATTACCAAGAAATTGCTGTTGGTAATAAATACTCGAAAATTTAGAGGG
>BMAT01011801.1:52811-74445 GCA_019649035.1 Elysia marginata | reverse complement strand
GGGCTTTTGAGCTGACCACACCTTGACTCAATCATTGTTTATTGTGAGGGTAGGGTCATAAGTTCAATGCTTTGTACACAACATGAGTTGTTGTACCTTTTTAACTAGGTATCTACGGTACTTAATTAGCTTGTTAGACGATGTAGAAGTCTGACATTTGGCATTTTCAGAGACTTTTGATTGAACCTTAAGGCAGTCCTTGTTCATATAATATCCAAGATGGATCATTAAAATATTTGCTTATACTATATTCAGATTGTCAATTTAAATTTTTGTTTTGTAGTGTATGAAGGTAATTCACTTTTTTTAATAAAGTTTGTTTCTGGGGGTTTCAAAAAAGTGAAAGGGACTGTTTTTAATTGTTGCTTTTTACAAATAGTGAAATTCAGAACAAGACTATGGGACTACTATGAAATGAATAATGTTCCAAAAATTGCTTGTCTAGTATTTGAAGACATTGAAAAAGGTTTTTTACTTCAAGTGTAGAATCTTATAAGATCCAGATTTCTAAGGTTTCTTCTGTTTTAAACTTGTATAATGTTGAGCTTTTGGTTTGTTAACTTTTCAATACTGTGGCGGATTTGATAACAGCATGGAAAATACAGAGGATTTCAATGTGTTGCAAGTATAAGAGATGAGAAGTGAAAGTCTGAATGATGTGTATAGATTATACTTGAGAACTCTGTGGTCATTGATTATTCAGTTTGTATGTTTGTATATTTGAAGGCTGTCTCATTGCCTCCTATCGCATCATCCACCCGTTTTGCCTTTGTTTGTTTATTTAATTATTTTTTATTATTATTATTACAACAATATCTCTCTTAGAGACACTGCATGTGTACAACCTTAACATTTGGATACCACAAATAAATTGTTATAAAACACGACTTCTTGTTTTGATTTACATATCGGTGTGTGTTTGTGTCATGGTGTGTTCATAAGAATTGATAATTGAAATGGTACAGACAAGTCCACATTAGTCAACTACTTGCATATTGTCAAGTTGTATTATGGTGACTGATTTCATCCTTCTTTTGTGATGTTGACTGATGATTCCAAGTTTAGTTTTGTTCCAGTAGGGTTCCAAAAATCCAAACTAGATTGTATTACAGTTGCTAACTTTGCTAAACGTTGTCTTGTTATGTGTGCCCAGCAGCTGTAAGCTGGCCCTTGGTCTGAGAAGGTTGATGTTTTGTAGTAAAACCAGGCATACCTGAATATTCTGGATGCCAAAAAGTATCATCTATTGTGCATAGCATTTTTAATAGTGTACCTCAGGCTGCAGAAAAATCATAGAAACTGAGACGACGTCATATTTCGGGTAGATTTTTCAACACCCAGTTTTGGATGGTGGCGTATGATTTATAGTAAAAACAATAATGAAACCCAAGATTGAAGCATGAGAAGGAAAAAATATTGCCAAATCACCCAAGTTACATGCATCAGCCATTTGAACAATGTGAATTTTATCATATAGCACTATTTACTGTAGTGATAGGACTACTGGTTACAAAAAATAACTCTAAGAATGCACTGCTTTCTACTCTCAATTTGAATTTGGAGGTATTTCAGAATGTAGGGAAACATTTGCCAGACAACAAATTTGTTGATCTTTAAACTTTGCATCGAATTACAATCATGTAAGAGTTATAGAGTTCATGAATGTCCTGCACAGCCCTAATCCCAATTTTTTTAATATTTCTTTCTCGATTTATACAAAAGTCAATGCTCCAACTAATTATTAAGTTTCCACAGTGACTCTTCTATATTTCGGTTTTTAAAAAAAAGGGCCTGTACACTATATTTGAGAATGCATTTAACTTTTTAAAAAATCACTAAATATAATGCTCTTTTTTTTAAGATTGCTTAGGCTGAAACCAATCTAAAGGCTAAAGATACCCAACCCTGAAAATCTGTAAACTTATTTCAACAATTAACATTCACACCTTGAACCAGTAGAGTAAGAAAAAGCACAAGAACCACACAGTCACATTTTGGCGATTTTATTGGTATTTTTACAAATCAAGGAAATGCATTTATTTATTTTGTCCATAGCTTCTGTTCCGATTCTTGCTGAAATTGTCACAGAACTTCGTTATGGAAATTAACAAATTCATCAATCGGCGCCATAGTCTTTTTTTCATGTTCAGATTTTCTCCCTGTATTATTAGGTTGATTGACTAGTTTGAATTCAGAGTTAAAAAAAAACAAAACAAGAAGATCAATTGAAAATAGAAAGTTGATTTTCAACTTTAAGTCAAGTCTACAATCTGCTCTAAGTCTTCCAATTATCATTCTAGGGAACTTAACATTGCAGAAAAATGTTTAAATTTTTATTCTTATAAAGACAAATAAGTTTAACCCCTCGACTGCTACATAAAGTTCTGTTCTGTGTGATGGAAAGATTTTTCAAACACAGATAGATAGACATAGTCTTCCTAGATCTACATCCAAAACTTGAAACTTTTATTTTAGTAAGGATATGCAAAGAGACCAGATGAAGATTTAGATCTTGAATGGTGTATCAAGCACAAACTGCGCATTTAGAAAGCGCAGCGGGGCAGCAACATGTATGGAGTGTGTACACAGCGCAGTCAAGTGGTCAAACATGTTTAGTCATAGTGTCTAACAAAAGTCCTCAGCAATCAATTCTATTTTTAGCATTTTGGCTTTTAATCTTTTGAATCTTCCCAAGATCAGTTTAGTTGAAACTAGCTTAACGCTTTTTAATGGTAAAATTCATAAGAGGAGCAAAGTCAACAAAACAGTCTGAATTTTTATCACAAAATTAGAGATATAACATGTAAAGCTGATACTGAAACTGAGAAAAAACAAGACAGTTACAATACATACACACTTGGGAACCAAATTTGTTGACAAAAAGACACTCTATTTGTAATTGTACCTGGATTACTGCATTGATACTAGAGAACCACCATAAAAAAGCCTGTCAAATTTCATCTCTAAATTTATCTTGACAGAAATATATTAGGAAAGATTCAAAAGTTTGTTGTCTTATAAGAATTCATATGGGTAATAAAAGTAAAACTTACTTTTCATCTAGTGCATAAAACATGATAGTTAATTTTGCAAATTAAAAAAAAAGGAACATGCGAAACCTAAATAACATACTATTGTTTTGGTAAGGATGTTTACAGATAAGTTCTGGAGAGGTATAAGAAATTATTCAGTGAGCACTTTTGTTTTTACCAGGAAAGCTTGGGGCTTACTAATTATGCTCTGAGTTCGAAGTTTATTGTCCTTCTTTTGAAATGTATAATAATAATTAAATTTTGGGAATTTTTAAGTTAAACTTAGCCATCCAATTTTACTGTAATAAATGACATTAGACAAAGTTTTTTTAAACCTTTATCACTGGTAAAGACTAAAAAATTCTTCACCTATTTCGTTAAACATAGACACACTATACAATTATCTCAGCATTTCTACACAAACAGACAAATATTTTGCAAGAGGTAAACTATCTTTTTTCTTTATCTTTTCCTATGTAAAAAACATATGTCAGAAAAAACAAAAGACAAGAAAAATAAATGCTGGATGAAAACTGTTCCAGCAATGACATGAACATACACTCCTCTTTTTTATATTTGAGTAATTGGGAGTAGCAAACGAGGGTATGAACACATACATGTATAAGACTACAACGTCTAAGCTGCAGTTGGAAAACTTAAATTAATCACAATTCAATTGCTTTGCATTTAATTGCTGCCACATCGTTTGTGTGGTGCTCTAAGAAAAGCCAGCAGAAGACGCAAAGTGTAGATATAAAGGGCTTAAAAGCAAAATAATGCTCTAAATACACATGATTTTTAGATTAACACAAACCTCAACTTCTTCAGAGTTTTATGAAAAATTTCACCATTTTTTACGATTATCACTATCTATTTTAACTCATATACATATCGCATATTGAATGTAGTTCTCATTGCTATAAGCTCATTGCTAACATCAACACAATCATACAATTTACACCGAGGATTCCAACAATAGGGATAGTAGTTAAGGACCTATGAGCAACAGCAAAGTATTTAGTTTTGTTTTTTAATGACCAGATCAATTCATAATGAAAAATGACCTTTAAACTTTAAATGAAATTTTCTCCATCCACAATATTCCTACCTTGTCACTTATTGCCACATATTGTGAACTTTTGGGACTAGCAACTCAATTAAAAGGAAAATACTCAACAACCAATTGATTTCTTGAAAACAGATAGCAAGCTTGGTCAATGTGAAGGATTTTCTTAGAGCACCACATATTTGTAAAATCGACACTTCTTTATTGCTGTTACAGTTGCTTAAATCTTTCCTCTCAGAGTCCTTCTTAGTTTATTTGCTTTGATGATAGTATCACTGTACAATGATTGATCAAAAGGTTTCTTATCTGCCTTTATCTGACAGGGTTTTACTGTTATGCTCAGAGTTCAAACTTTATAGCCCTTCTTTTGTAATGATAATTGAAATTTGGGATTTTTCTAAGTTACATTTTCTTTAGTCTATGAGGTTTGAAATATTTGAACTGAACTGTAGTAGCATTGAGTCTTGGAGCAACAGCTTACCCACCTCTAGAATAGACTATATGTTAAATCCTTATATCTGTTTTGGGTTATATGAAATTTGAAACAATTTAATATAAAAAATAAAATAAAATATTACATCGAGAATTCGTTGGAATTGACCTAGGCATGCTGGATAAGTTTGAGTCATTGAAACTGAAAGAAAAGTTTCTTTTTGTTTGCTTCTTCTAAAAAAACAAAACAATTAAAAAAAATAAAAGGAGAATAATCTTGCTTGAAAGCTCTTTGGTTTGGCAATGATTCCTACAGGGAACTCTTGACATTCTTTCTGTGGTTCAAATCATCTCAAACTCTTCGTCCTCCACGCTGCTGCCGCCAGTCAAACCATCAAATGTTGCAAAGTCTGAAATTGTGGAAGTTGGAGAAATAAGTTTCAGTTGAGTAAAACATGAAAAGAAGGGTTGGGTTATTCTGATATAGACATACGAATTAACCAAAGTCTGTCAGAGGATGTTAGTCGCAGGACGGTGTCTCGTTTTGTGTTTCTATAAAGTGACATATATGAGGCAAAGTTGGAGTGGGGAAAATTTTGAGCTTATTTAGCTCAGTGTGGATGTATTGTTGATAATTACGTCCGAGAAGAGTTAAGGCAAGAATGAATAGTATTTGATAGTCTTCTATGACTTATAAGGACTATGAAACAGTATAATGAATAAATTTATTAGATTATTTTAGAAATAACGAAATTTCAGCCAAGGAAAAAAACAAATGCAATCAACAGTGCTTCAATAAATTGGACCAGTGTGTGTGTAAATCAAAGCAACTTTTCAACTGTTCGTCCTTTGATATTACTGAAGCAACAACATTCAGTTCAACGTGAATCATCTGAGTATTTTTTCAATTCAAACTCAATTCAGATTTCTGATTTCACCCTCCCTATTGTAAAGTACACTCATAATTTAATTTTTTTTTTTTTGATAATTCAAAGTTTAATTTTGTTCTTGTGGGGTTTAAATTTCCAAACTGGACTGTAACTGCCTCCTTCTTTTTTGGAATCAAAACCCTTTTTTTAAGTTGATGCTCTTGGGAAAGAAGGATCTGGCAAATGATTCTTCACATAATGAACATGCACAAAACTAGCACACACCTAAAACATGAAACATGGATGTAAATGTGTCAATGACCCCTAGAAAATCAATCTGAATCTGGCTTGAGAACTGTAATGTAACAAAGATTCTGCATGAGACAATACATCTCAAATGCCTGCTAGCAGAAAACCAAAAAATTTGGAATAAGCTGAAACCTGAACTAAGTACATTTCTGATAATAGTTTTTCAAAGACAGCAAAAAGCAAGTTCAGTTGCTTTTACCTGATAGTGAAATGCCTCGAGTCCTTGGTGGTGGAGTGACTGCTGCTTTCACACTTTCAGATTTTAGATAAGGCCATTCCTCAGGGGCGTGCTCTCGGATCTCAAACATTGATCGACAGGAAGAGTCTTGCTTGGAAAAGCTGGCGCATAAGTCAGTCAAGTCTTTTTCTGTTGCACAATAGAAGCCCTGGTCAACAAACAAAAGAAAGGCAATGATACATTTGTACAAACAGACAAACTCACTCACTTACTGAATCCCTAACTGGGTGGTTGTAGGGAGGACATGTTGAATGAATTTTAAATTTTAGCTTAGTTAGTTTGGTAGACAATAACCTCTAAAAACACTAGTTGCTGATTACAGATATTTTCTAATGTCTCTTATAACTATCTGACCAAAATTTGATGATGATTTTAATAAAGAAAAAGCCAATTTCACATTTTAAAAAAAACTTAATCAGTAATAAGATCAAAACATAAAAGGTACTGAGTGGAGTAAAAGTGAAAGAGGGAAATCATTTAGGAAGAAGAAAAGACACACATGGGAGGCAGAGAGAGGCTTTGCTGACTGATCAACTGACCAGAGCAATAGAAGGGTCAAGCTTTGAGAAGCTCATGCGTGATGGGGGCGTGTCACAATGGTAGCTGAAGTCAGAGGTCATGCTGCGGCTGTCAAGGTCAACCACGTTCTGCGTAGTGTGGGGGTCAAGATAGATAAGTTCTTTTCCTGGTGGTAAAGAAAAAGTAGAAAGAATTTTTGGGTTAAAAATTACTCTGCAAGACAACAAAAATGGAGAAAAAAATCAAGCACATACATTCATTAGCCCATTATGTCTCACATCAATGGTCTTCATCAACTCTAAGATTGCATATTATATGATTAGAAGGGCGAATGGGCTCAAGTGGAGGTACTTGTTCTGTGTGCATCACCACCAGATGATCAGACCTACCCAACATTTATATATGCAGGGTTGACTTAAGCGTGTGTCCTGCAAGAATTTGTCGGGCCATTCCCAGTATTTCCAATTGAGTCATCTGATCTAATGATACTACTGATAGTTTTTAATACAGAAATAAGGAAAAGCAGGGATTGAAAAAAGGCCTGTTATCATTGAAGTACTTGTTCTAACCAGCCCTGTTATAAATGAATAATTATTTCCTGGAGCATGATAAGCCATACACGTTACAGACCATTGAAAGTTGACAGACATGTGTACAAAGTCTGCCTTGGGGCAGCAGGGCTGCCTTGGGAAAGAAATTTATCCCATCCTTCCCCATTCAACCCACTTGTAAAATGGGTAGCCAGCTACAGGCACTGCTTTAATTTGTGATATGCGCCTTTAACTCCCTGCATATGGGTTAAAAGTGGCTTTCAAATGTACTTGCCTGCTGGGGTATAAGTGGCGCTGCTCTAATGGCGACTCAGACTGAGTAATGAAGCCACATTTCCCAAAAGGGATTAATATAGAGTACAACAACAACAAAAAAGCAGAGGAAAAACTCACCCACATAACCAATAAACCAGTGAGCGTGGTTAGGCTTGCCACCTATAATTCCTATTGACTGTTTGAATGTGAAGCATTTCTGTAGCAGAAAAAAAGAACAAATAAAAGTAGATACACCCAATTATGTTGCACGAACTGATATCAACAGTAGAGATTTAGTAATGAAATCAAGAATAACATACCCAGACTGGGCTAGATACAGTCGTGTCCATACCATTCTAACCTGGATGACTCAAATGTCTAGCAACCAGGGTTGAATAATGCATGACTTTATTTTTTTTTAAAAAAACACCATATAATTTTCTCATTTTCCTTCTTTATATTTATATTCTAAATCGACAGAAGCTTTTATACTCCCACAAAATATTGATAATTTTATAAATTTTAAACTTTTGGAAACATAGAAAAATGTCTTGTTTAGGACAGCAATGCCTTCAAAGTTGAAAACTGTTACAACCAAACCCTGTACAAGAGACAAATCTTTGCTTAATTTCAACTATATTCACAATGCCAATTCTATTCTTCCTCTTTTCTTTTTGTGTAATGTACCATGAAAATTCATTTCCGAATAATTGGAAGTTAAATTTTCTTCCAATGGGGTTCAAAGTATTCAAACTGGACTGGAAAGAATGTATTAACTTTGTAAGTTTTGAATGTTACTGTTATCCAACCGATTTGGATACATCTTGTTGTTTTTTCAAATTTCTGTGGATTAAATTCTTTAGCCAAACCAGATTAAGCTTCTATTTGACACTGTTCATATGAAATCTTTCACAAAATTAGAGGTTTTATTGTCAACTTGACCCTTCTCTTCCTTGTCGTTTAAAATGGAAGTTTCAAATTAGCCCCCTTGTCTCATATATGAAGAGTTTTTTTAATTTCACAAAACTGCCTAAATGGTTTTAAAGCTCTGAATAGCCACCATGCTTGAGGTAGAATGAAAAGTAAAATCACCAAATGTCACGAAGGGGTTAGGAAGAGAGGAAACTGTCAGTTATACTAGAGACCTTTTTGTGCCTCTTGCACACTTAAATCATTACAATATAAAATGAAGTGTATTTTTATGGGGCCCGATCCCATTTGAATGTAGCGCTGAGTATAGATATCACCATGACAAAATGTTCACTCATAAAAATATCAAAAAGGGATAATTGGAGACTTGTATTAAACTCTGATGCTATTGTCATCAAGTCTAGATTGAATGGAATCAAGTTACACACTGCTGGAGTTGCAAGAGTTAAAAACTTTCCAATAAAGCCAGAAAAAAAAAATTTCTTGGGTGGTTTGAAAAGGCCTTGCCTGCTAGATCCCAGTGATCAGTTTTTGGTATGTGAACTTACAAGGTCTTGCAAATAGGATCAAGCACTGGTATCTATTGGTGTAAAGTAATTCTACTAATTCCCTTTCAAACAATTTTGTTTAATCTGGTGATATTTGGGGGATCCTCCTTATTCATAATTATGAAAAAAAAATTGTATTTTAGTTGGAAAAGAAAATTCTGAGAAGTCTTGTAAACAATAATATGGATAATGACCAGAGATATCTCTTTTTCATTGCAAAGATTCCAATCCTTGCTACACTACTTCAACTATTTATTGTTGAATCTAAGGCATCAAGACATTTTGTTTTCCAATTTCCACCTAAACATTTTTATGTCTTGTACAGGCAACTCCACTCAACTTGACGTCGCCTACCTCAATTTTTAACCAAGTCATTTTATTTTCTGGGCCTTCCCCACTAGGCTCATATGTCCATCTTTGCAAAAGTCGATCTTGGATGAGCCAGAACAGAGAGAATCACTGCCTACTTGCAGACCTGTAGATCTAGCTTAAACAATGCGTCTGCTGTCAATCAATAGTGATGACAGTTTCAAAGGTGGGGTTTTGTCTGTGTAACTTGTGATGTGTGACATGAAGTAAACAAAGTGCTGAGAATGAGTCCAGTCCTACTATGCCAATCAGTATCACCAAACAAACCCCTGGACCAACCCATGCTCCTCCTACTCTCTTCTGTTTACAACAAGGAGTGCTAGCAACAAGAAAAAGAGCAACATGTCTAATGCTTATTGTCAGAACCAGCAAGCGAATGAGGGTGTGATGGAAAAAAGGTGTGTTAACACAAAGCTTGCGTTCTGTCATTAAAATATGTACAGTAGACACTTTGAGCTTGCATTCTGCCATTAAAATATGTACAGTAGACACTTTGTTACCTGGTTGAACAAGTCATAGCTTGAGTCTACGCTTTAATCAACCCTCCTCCACCCCCCCTCCCCCTTTCCCAAATCCCACAAGCTGATACTAGGCTAGATTTGAGGATGAGTCACAGTACAATACGCAGTCATTGATAAACAGGTTTACATCTCATGCAGTTCATTTAGGCTATAGCCAGGCATACACACATTACTATTTGATCTGAAAAGAGCAAAGAAGCATTATTTTAGTTCTTATTTTTTAAACAGACCTGCTGAAAATTAGTGAATGTCTACCCGGTACTGGTCTACCGAGGTGATACCATTCCAAAGCCTAGCATTTCTAACAGTTTGAAATGGAAGAAAGAAATTTAACAAATCTGAACCTTTAAAAAAATCAAACTTATTGATGAAGTTCAAAAGAAGAAAAGAAAACAGAAAGATGTTCAAATCTTTTTTGAGTACCAGCAAACACAAAATTGACAAAAATGAATAACTTGAAATTTCATTTAATTGATTCTTTTTTTTTTCTTTTTTTTGTCATTTGTGTCCCATAGGGACAATCATGATTTACAATGACTTGCACATAACTTGGTTTTTCACCAAGTCAATGTTATTGGCCTTGTCCCCTGGAGTTGCCTGTATCTATGTATGAAGCTAAGAATCAAAACTTTGAAAACTATAGAAAAAATTACAACATTAAAGACATTTTATCTTTTCAAAAAACTTGATTGTTATTCAAAAGTTACAAAAGAGTTACGAAAAAAAATTAGATAATTTATTGTTGATTGAAGAAAAGAAAAGACTTTCTAAAACTTGTTGATTTCTCAAGATTATATCTTTGTACCACCTTGAATAACAAAAAAAATTTTCAAAGTGAGACACGTACCCTCAAAGATTCAAAGTAGATTGGATTGATTTCAGTAAGGCCAAGACGCAGCGGAATAATGAGCACCAACGGTTTCCAAGCTGAGGCAGATGATGCAGAACAGGATGTGTTTTCTATAGTTGACTCATCGGCCGAATTGTCTTTGGAACAATTTTGAATCACAACTTTAGATCTAGACTCACTGGTCCCTATACTAACAGAGTCAGCGCTTTTGTTGCTGCCGTCTTTAGCACCAGTTGTTGCTGTGGGGCGTGCATGCAGGCACTGATTTCGTCTATCCGGTACTGAATCGTTCACGAAGAGAGAGAATTTTTCACCTCTTGGCAGGAGGCCAACTGAAGGTTCTCCGTTGTGTGATTCATTCTCAGATGAAGGTCGACACAGTTTCACTGGGGTGATACATGGTGATGGAGAAGAATCTCAAAAATTTTAACGGTTGAAATAGCATCACTAAATGGAAAGGATATGATTTGAAAAGAGATTAATGTTAACAAAGAGTCTTTAAAAGTTGATCACTGAGATAATATTACAATAAGTTTGTTTATCCAAAAAAATATTTACCAAAAATTTTGCCTGCACTAGAAATGGCTATTTTTCAATCTAAATATGCCTGAAATGGAACTTAAGTTTTTTTAAACTCCTATTAATTATTACAGTTTTTCTTCCTGGTATATTATGCTGAACAGTACACAGAATTTATTGTTTAAAACAGTGGTCATCTTAATAAATATCGAACTTTTAACAAACTCTGTAATATTTTGCCATTGCAGAAGATAAAATCTACAGTGATCAAGCATCAACCCAATAAAATTAATGAAAATATAAAAGATGACGATGAAACATATCATAACGTAAAGAACACAAATATTCATTCATGATTAATATTGGAATTTAGCACACACAAAAAAATTAGAGGAAAATAGATATATTCAGCTGGACAAAAAATTAATTTCTTTTAATAGAAAATCTTGCCAACAAAAACTTACAAATATCATCCAGAATGACAACATTGTCCAGAGCGACATGAATAACAATCTTGCTCCATTCATCATAGACAGCTATGCGTCTGAAATAAGAAAAAGTATAAAACCCTTTTGAAGCAATCCCAGACACTTAATCTGAACAGACAAACATAACACACTGATTTTACAAAATTTGAATCAAGTTTAAGAAGAAGCTAGATAGTGCTGCATGATTTTGGTTTCAACAATAAATGTCCTTAGATGGTGCTGTACCACTTTTGATTCAACTATAAACTCACAGTCCAGTTTGGAAGTTTTGAAGCCCGTGGAAACAAAACTTCAAGTTATTCAAACATTGTATTATCAGTATATACACTACAAAAAAAATAACAAAACTGAACATCTAACATTCATAATCATTCTCCACTTTTTAAACTGTCTGGCTCCACAGTATGTTGTTTCTATTTCATAGATCTTGGAATTTCTTCCACATTATAAAGAAGGCAATATTATTCCAAATATGAGCAAATTTTTTCTCAAGGTCTTGACCAGACGTACTTTGCACACTACATGGGAATTCCAATTATTTTCAAAACTGGAGCTCATTTAAATTAAAACACAACAGGAAGCTCCAGCGGGGGGGAGGAGATTCAGTTTTTTGACACTGCCCAATGTTAACTGCTAGTCTCTACTACAGTAGTAACACAGTAGTAATAGCCTAGTCCTACACCTGAAATGGAATGAAACTGGTTTTAAGCAAAAAAAAAGAAGCATGTTCACCTTAGATTTGGCGCTCCACTGTATAATTTTACAGGCCTGCCCAACAGCTCTTTTTTTTTTCATTTTCCTAAGAACACTAGTGACTAATGTTTCTCTTATGACTTTTTTTTTAGCTCTGAGAACTGCTACAACTTTTCACAGCTATATGATACATTTCACAGAGTATCATTTATTTAACATGAAAATTGTTACAATTAGATTGAAAACACCTAGATCTAGTATGACAACTACAACAAAACAAAAAACCCCTCCAAACAACTATGGACTGGAGGTTCAACCATCCTCTGGGGGCTCAGGTGGAGCTCTGGAGGTGTATTACGAATGCAGGATTTTTGTTGGCTGGAAATATGTGTGTTGGTTCTGGCAAGACATTGGCAGTTCACTTGCACTTGCACAGTTCTATTTTTAACAGGTTTAGTTGAAACAGGTGGTTTTAAGACCAAATCAAACATGAAAAAAGATCCAAGTAAGTAAAGAATTTGGCTTAGTAATCAGTTTTCTGCGATAACATCTCACTATATCATTATACATCTAGGATCATGATCGGGCATAGTTTTCGTAGTTTCTCAGTAGTTGCTACACAGTAGCCATTGGTTCTCCATCCAACCTCTATCTAAAAACAAGCAATGACAGCTTCTTTCATTTTTTTAAATAAAAAAATGAGGGTTTTTTTTGGAAGTTTTTGCCCACAATTAAGTGTTTTGAAACCCTCCTAGCGCGGTACTAAAAAAGTTACCCTGTCCATTTGCTGGGTTAAAATTGACCTATTTAGAGAGATAAACAAAACACTTGAACTCACGCTGGGTGACGCCATTGTAACACCAAAACTGAAACTGGCCAGGTTCTTGCCTCAAGAAACATATTAAAAAGTTGCCTGAGTAGTATTTTCATAGGCCAAAATAAAAGAGAAAATGCCAGAGTCACAAAGCCCCGATCGTGGCTCATCGCGATCATCGGGGAAAGCCACGATCGGGGCTAATCGCTCTAAGAGGGTTAAGCATGTCTGACCATGATTAGGATTAGGTCTAAAATCAAGAACTATAGATCTTGATCTTCTTTACCTAATACGCATGGCCTATTAATGCCCATGCCGATTTTATTGACACATAATTTTCTTCAGTTCACTTTCTAAAACGCTTTGTCTTTTTTTTTCTTGTCTTTCAGACTCCAAATCCTAAGCTAAATCTAAATCAAATCTAGATAAATTTAAAACAAAAAACTGGGCCTAGTTGATAACTAGACCTCTAATCTAGGAGGCTTTTAATCACTGTGGCTTAAAATGCCTACACTCCATGATTTAAACAATATAAACATATTAATGATTTAACTAAGTTAAGTAAATCTAGATTGAAACAAAGCCAAATATATGCACTCATATCAAAATGTCATGCACAGAACAGTGAAAACACAGACATGGAAACCCCTCAGACTAATTCAAAATCCTACAATGTATAAGCTTGTTAAAAAAAAAATAAAACCAGTAACATTTATGATTCATCATGAAGAGTAAATTTTTTTCAAAAATTGAAGGAACAAGTTATTCAAAGTGAAAAATTATTTAACAGCCAGTTTAAAAGGAAAAGACAGTTTCTTGTAGTAATACAGCCCTCTAAAAAATCTTACACCAGATCCAAAAATTGTCATTACAAAGCCTTAAAGCTTTTAAAAATTAAAGAGAAACAAAGAAACGCATTCCCCAATTCAAGGAAAAAATCAACTAGATACGTACGCAGATGAAAGAATAATAGAAATTGATTGTACATGTATTAAGACTAAAAATGTTTGTCAATCTATCATAAAATGTATGCGACCGCATAACCTTGGCTAGGCAGCTAACCTAACCAGCGGGAAGAAACACAACTCCTTCAAATAAATTAGAGTTGCACCCCTCTTTCTCTAATATCCCCTATAGGTGGGTATGTGACACTATTTGCATATCTTTCCCACTCTAAATGTGAGGTGATATTGGTAAATCAGGCAAAAGACAAAACTTAGATAATTATATTGAGTTGTTATAACTATTTTCGACGAAGATCCTTCAGACCCCATTGCTTGCTATTGTCACCGGAAATATACAGTCACTTGACAACAAGTTAGATGAACTTACAACAAACTGTTGGTATTCATATGCCCATAGAGAAGCTGGGCTAATATGTTTGACTGAAACCTGACCCAATCAGACAGTCCAAAACTCAGTTATTGATATGGACAAGTTTACAGTGTACCGCAGTGATAGGAGCCTCGCCTCTGGAAAAACACGGGGCGGAGTAGTTTGTGTATATGTGAACGACCGCTGGTGTACGACGAACAACACACACGTCACCAAAACATTATGTAAGGCAGACTTAGAACTGTTCGCACTGAGCTTACAACCAGTATATCTGCCTCGGGAATTCCCAAAAATAAACCTGCTCATTATGTATATTCCCCCAAATGTAAACAGTGAACAAGCCATTCAACAAGTTGTTGATACTGTGAGGAGTGACCTACAAGCAAAATCTCCAGATAGCGTCACAATAATTACGGGTGATTTTAATCATAACTCTCTGGAAAATGAACTTCCACTTTTCTTACAATATATTGACTGCCCAACCAGAGGTAAAAACATTCTTGATTTATGTTATGGGAACATCAAAGACGCTTACAAATGCAAAGCTCTACCGGGACTGGGGAAATCCGACCACCAAATGATGCAGTTGACACCAAAGTACCGCACCGTACTCAAGAAAAGTAAAATTGATAAACAAGTCGTCAGTGTCTGGAACACCGAAAACACTGAGATGTTACAGGATTGTTTCAATTGCACGGAAGTGTTTGTTCTAATTGAACAATCTCTCTACCTTAAGCCTCACAAATAGGGATTGTTTGGTCTTATTGAACTATATTATCTTTGCAAATAAAACTTACTTTAGAACTTGTGCCACGGTATTAGGTCCAAACCACTGACCCACAGATTTTCCCTCCGCCTCTCCCATGGAAGCTGAATAGAAAAAACATTTAACAAATTTCTGCTTAACGAAAGGTCTTTATAGCTTTTCTCTCTATTAACTCTGAAGACACATATTATTTGGTAGGTTTTTGCAGAATTCATTTATTACCAAAAATTCTTAATCAAACATAATAGGTTCTAAGGCCATCATAATAAATTTTAAATCAAATAAAAAATTAGTATTACATTTTTACAATCTTCAAGAAAATGTGAAAACGGTCTCAAAGAATTGGAAAATAAATGAACTGGTTGCTTGGTATTGATGCCAACACACAAGTAAAAATAACTCTATCAAAACCACTAGCAATAGAGAGCGGCCGCTTGATTTTAAGAACTGACCAACAATTATTTACAAGAACAGTGGTTTGATATTTTCTGCTCAACACAATCATATTTAGCAACAAAAACAACTTTTTTAACACTTTAACTTTTTTTAAGCGACATCAATTGAAACACAACAATGATTTAATTTTTTTTTCTCTACGACACATACACAGTATATAAAATTAATTGATTGTGGTATCAATGCTGCCAGCTCAGGCTTTCTTGATCTATAGGTTACAGTGAAAATCCTGTCCCCGTATTTTTGACTGAGACTGTCAAGAAAACTACCTTTATTTTCTCAACATCTTTATAAACCTCCTCTCTACACAAACATGCAAGCAATCAAAAAAGAAAAACAGAATTACAGAATTCTACTGTAATTGTACATAGATAAATTTTTTATGCTCTTTATATAGTCTAGACTTGAAAATTTAAAAGTAATGAAACATGCAAAAGAAACAGATTTCAACCTCTACTCGATAACTTTTTTTTATCAAGTTTATGACTTAAGGATAAGATGCATAGCTGCAAAAACAGTTTTGAAAAATTTGACTGCCTTCCATTCTTACATATTAATAATATGAAAAAAAACTCTTTTGTGTTGCCTTAAATATTAATGGGGGGAATGGCACCTATACCCTAATTTCCAAAATAATGACAGTAAATGCATGAAACTGCACACAAATGATCCTTGGGTAAAGGAGACTACGAATTGATGGCAAATTTTTTATTTTCTCACATGGTTGCTATGGCAACGGCAGCCATCTTGGATTTTGGGCTATTTTTAGTAACATCTAAAACTCAGAGACTTTCCATCAGATTTATCCCAAAATTGTTTTACACAGTCTTTAGAGGTCTCTCTACAACTGATCAGAGTCCATTTGTGCGTAAATGTAATATACTTGAAAAAAAATTTTTTTGAAAAAATTACTTGCTGAAATTTCAAATATTCAGGTATTTTTCACTGTTCACGAGCCAAAAATTTTTTTATACAAACAATATCCAAAAAGGACTCTGACCGTTTGTAAAGCATGTGCATCTGAAGATCTGTACATAATTTCGTCCAAATATCACCATAAACAACAAAGTTTTAGCGACATATGTGCGTAAAAACAACATTTTGAGAAAACGCGCAAAAAATGATTTGAAAAGTTACAAAAATTTTTTATTTCAAATTATTGGATCATGACTTTTATATATTATACAAACAGCATTTATACACATTTTGAAACAAATTTTTATAAAAATATCTGAAAAAACATTGAAGTTATCACAAAAAAATGTGTTCCTCTTACTGTCTTATGTTGGCTAAAAATGTGGAAAACACACATACCTCAGGCATATGACGGAATAGGTAAAAAAGTCACCGTAAAAATGTCCCTAATACTGTCCTGCCCCATATCCAGTGTCACCATAGTCTCTGCGAGTATCTGTCTCTCTCCTGTTGACTGCCACAGTACGCTTGGCTTTCCGAGCTTTTTCCTTCCCCTTGGCGACATCTTTGCTCTTTTCCAGACGTTTGCGGCTGCGGGCAGAAAGGAGTCTATTGGTAGACAGTCCAGGGGCTATTTCATAGACCTTATTTTCAACATGCGATAAGGCTGTAGGCCCAAAGTTGAACTCCGCAATGCCTGACAGCATAGAGAATTCGACTCGGTCATGGGAGTGGCACTGACTCTTGTTACATTTAGACCAAATAGAATTGTGTAGAGATTCATTGGCATTTTGTGTCTTGTGCCCAAGACATCGCTGCATCAGGTCTGGGTGGGATAGTCTTTCATAGACTGGCTTTATATGTGCATGAAGACGATTGAAGTCAAGTTTTGTGTGCACATGGTTTTGGTGGTCGCCAGGAAACTTTTGTTGTGCGATGGCGATTTTAAAAAAACACCACCAGTTTTCTCCCACTGGGCAGAACTGGTGACGAGGGTTGTCATCCGTTGAGTAGCAGTGATGAAGGGTTGCCCAAATTGCTCTCTGCATATCCTCTACAGTGTCACTGCACAGGATAGCTCTGCCATAGTAAGTTGTTAGCTTTTTGATAGCTGCATCTGTCAGGCTTCCAGGTTGGCGCCCACCTAGTGTAATACCTATGTAGAAGAAAAAAAGTGGAAAAAAATTGTTAGCTTCCATATCAAAATTAAAATGACATCAACTGGAAAGCAACAGAGAATATAGATAAAGTAATTTGTTGTCTATTTATACATTCTTTGATTTTTACTCTGTATAATTGTAAAATTTGGAAAAAAATACATGACAAAGTATCAATAATACTTGGTTATGAATATTATGGGCCTACAATTTTCGGCACCGACTACAAAATACCTCTCTTTTTACAGTCTTGCACTAGATTGCGAAGTCCCCATTCTTTTTTCAACATGGTTCATGCACTCCTCCTACCTATTTTCCACCTCCTCCCCATATGGCTTTTGTCGCACAACTCTGTCGTGAGCTTTGGAGTCCCCATCTCCAACAAATGTGGTGTATCTTATGTTGTGCAGCTCCAGAGACCATTTCCACATTACTTTCGCTGCCTCTGGCTCCATCATTCTGGATGAACCTTGTAAGAGAACATGACAAAAATGTCAATACAATCATTTGTAATAAAGCTAATATTATAAGTTTTGACTTTTGAATAACAAGCGCAATCAACTATACACATTGTATATAATAATGACATGAAGTTCCACATAAACAGAGCCTGTAGTGTAGTTTTAGTAAAGTGTGGGATACTCATAAAAAGGCTAAGCTAAATATTCTTTCAAGTAAATTTTTTTAGGAAAGATGATTGGAGGATAAAAAAGAATTTGAATTTAAGTAAAAAAAAAACAAACAAATGTTACCTTTATAATTGACTGAACAGCCCTCTTGACGGTGTTGAGCTAGCCACTGCTCATAGCGATGGGGTGTTTCCCTTTTCACCCATTCCCCTGATGTGGCACACGTCTGGCAGTGCTGACTGAGCACGTGTGCATCAAGCACAAGGCCAGTGAGGGTGTCAATGACGCATCCTATGCCAATCAAGGAGGAATGGCCCCGTGTCATCCAGGATCCATCAAAAGAAACTGCCATGTCCAGTGTGGTTTCTGGGTCTGGGTCTGTACCTGTCTCCTCTGCATACTCCCTTCTTACTGTCTCAGCTGCCTTTCTGAACACTTCCTTCCTAACGTTTTTACTTTCACCGTAAACTAGTTGTGCCTTTTTGTTGAAGGTTTTTTGGTGAAGAGAGGGCATATCTAGGACTTCACAGAACGTAGACAGTTTGTAAGGTTCCATATCGGACCAAAGAGCTGCTAAGGTCATTAGTTTGTTGACTGTGTAGGGAGGAGGTGTAGCAGTAGAGGTAGCATCAGTTGACGATGTAAACATCTGCTTTACAACATCGCCACATACAGGGCAGTAGACCTGCACGCAGAGTGAGAAACCTTTTGTTCTTTTCCAGTTTACTCTTCCCTCTACCTGGGAACCGCATCCAGGCTGTGGGCATTTCAAACTTGAGATGAGCTGGAGAAGCATTGATGCCTCAACAAATGTCCTTGTACAAGGGTTCTCTGTAACAATAGGTGAATGGGATCTGGATCTAGAACTAGAGGCAGATGGTGATCGCGATCTAGATCTGGATCTATACTTCTTCATTTTCCTTTCAAAAGCTGTGAGAGGTCGGGGTCTAGATCTTGAGGGAGAAATTGAGCTAGATCTAGGTCTTGTTGACAGTGGAAATACAGGATTTCCATTAGGTGTCAGGTTCTTAGAGTTAGACTCTGATAGAGACTTACGTGCAGCTGCTACTGCAGCTAACTTTTTGGTCTTGCGAGGCATTGTGAATCTAGATCTAGATTAGATAGCCTTATGAAAAGGTGTAAAGTAAACTAAACAAACAAGAAGATGGATTGAAGAACAATGGTAATGGCAGCGAGAGAACAGCAAAGCGTATACTAACTAGGGCATGAACAAAGCCTAGAGTCTAAGCTCAGTTCAAAGCGGGCGGTAAACAGTGTGCAAGTCAGTGTATTCAAATCGAGGGCATTATTTCACGTGGATGTGCTTTTATTCAATCAGAGACAAGATTCAATGTAAAGAGCACATGTTGTTTATGTTGTTACCATGTCGGCTATTACTGAGCACGTGACAACTTCTACCAATCATAGCCGGGATCCTAATCCGCTATTATTAGGCAGCCAATCAGAGGCAAGTTCAGCCAAGGTCGTTTCAAATTTGCATACTGACCCAAACATGACCCTGCAGAAGTCTGTCATGACCCACTAAAAATAGGTAAACACATGATAGCTCCTGTCTCGTTTTCCGGTCCTCATGAATATCAATGAGATACGATGGCCTAGATTTTGCTTTGCCATCAGCAGCAGAAGAAGAGTTTTACAATGATGTATGACACATTATGTTTCTGTAAAGCTATAAATTGAGACAGAAGCAGTCAAGTTTGCTAAAGTTTATCTATTTTTGAGAAAATTGACGAAATTTGGGGTGTAGGGGGTCTTTTGAGGCGCATTTTTCATTAAAAATTCACTCGAGAACAATGTTCTCCTTATTATTCAGTCTTTCAGAAGCGAATACTTCGTTTGAATCGGTCAAAATCGGAAAATCGATATCCGGACTCAAAATCGGTCCCGAAAAGTGCCGCTCCCCCTCTTAAGGAAACCCAGGCTAAAGGCACACAAGACAAAAGCAAGCTAGAGCCTGTCAAAGTTATTTTTACATATTATGGAAAAGATTTCTGAAAGTCTTCCTTAGCATCTCAATCTTTATAAATAAGTCATTGAATTTGTGCAGAGTTTTCTGATTTTACACTATTTGATGCTGTTTTCTGCACCATGGTGCCCGAAAATTACCCCAGTTTGTTGCCTAATTTCATCTTTCTGAACTGAACTCTTTTAATAAGTTGTGAAAGGCTATATAGGCGCAGAGGAATGAGACAAAGTGCTTCAAGCTTTAGTGCTTTAGGCGCTCTTTTATTATTATGACTGAAGTTCATGAAGTCCTTGCGTGGGAATATTTTTAAAAAGTCACTTGTCCTCTTGAGTATTGGTTGCATTCTGTTTCAAAGAACCATCTATAATCATTTTATTATCATGCTACAATCAATTGCGCCTGTTGATATTCTATACAGTGAACCTCGATTTCAACGTGCTCGGACCCAATGAGACCTCAGGCTCAACGAGGAAGTCCCGTTTTATTTTACTCTTTGGCTCTATTAAAAAACCTTGGATCCAACGAGTACCAAGTTTTCCCACCTCGGGTTCAACGAGGGGAGTAAGCCCATTCCTAGGGCTTCAGTACACTAGTAAAATTACGTCAAACTGCAGATCATTTGATAATTCACGCGTTTCAACACTCGCAAGCTTATTCTAGGCCTTTGTCTATGTTACGATGCTTGTTTGCACTTGTTTGGGTGTGTCTGTGTGTGTGCCTCAGCAGTATGTGGGAGAGGGGTAAGGCCAGTGGCGAGCTGACGAGGATTGCGGCTGGACCAAGGTAGGTCCAGTGATGGACGCAGCGCAAGACATGATGTGCGTGTGTGTTGGGGGTGGGGGACTGAGTAGCGCAGGACTACAGATGTAACAAAGGGAAGAGAAGGCTGGGCAAGCCCTGAGCCAGGGGCAAGCAGGAGAGGGGGAGGGGAGGCTGAGCGAGGCACGAGCCGGCGGAAAGCTGGAGAGGGGAAGGGGAGGCTGGTCGAGGCACAAGCCGGTTAACAAAGGGCAATGCCCGAGATTACATAAACCTACATCTGGCTGTAGACTTTTAGTTACGTACCGTAATTTTAGTACACACCTGTACCAACAATGCTAAAACTGGATGCGCAAAAGTATCCTTAGTCATTGTCTCTCGGACTTCGGCTAGCTCACATCGTCACCATAGTTCATCATACACACAGTTTAAGTTTTAATGCTTTTTTTTTAACTTCACCGTTCACGATACAGTTACATTGTACAGTACTTTTTACACTACGTGAGAACACCAGGATGCCTTCTACTTCAGCTGTCAGTGTTGCCCCCTTGAAGCAGAAACGACCCTTTACAAATGTAGTATGTAGGCCTATCATGTTTTCCTCTTCAATATAGTCTTCTTCTTCTT
>BMAT01011801.1:33577-43874 GCA_019649035.1 Elysia marginata | reverse complement strand
TCATGAACACACCTCTAGCACCACAGGATGTGTGGGTCAAGCGACCATTTTCTACGTAAAGACGGGGAAATAAAAGTAACCAGAAGAACCATTCATGAACACACCTCTAGCACCATAGGATGTGTGGGTTAAGCGACCATTTTCTACGTAAAGACGGGGAAATAAACACCTCTAGCACCACAGGATGTGTGGGTTAAACGACTATTTTCTACGTATAGACGGGAAAATGAAATTAACCAGAAAAACCATTCATGAACACACCTCTAGCACCACAGAATGTGTGGGTTAAACGACTATTTTCTACGTATAGACGGGGAAATAAAAGTAACCAAAAGAACCATTTATGAACACACCTCTAGCACCACAGGGTGTGTGGGTTAAACGATTATTTCTACGTATAGACGGGGAAATAAAAGTAATCAGAGGTCTGACCAAATGGTCAATGGTCCAAGACAATAACAGAAGGAGTGATGTCCCTTAGCTTGTTGTATCAGCTTGTGAATTCTGAGCTTTCTTTCTTAAGTTATTTAAAATAGTAATAATTAAGATTTTAAGCTAAAATCCCACATGCAGAGAATAGCTGAAATCAGCCCAAATCTGAAAATGGAGAGCAAATATTTAATAATTTACAAAAAGCTGAATATGTTCCAGAGTGCTCACCACTTTTTTTAGCCTGCTTTGCCTGTCAACTTACAGACTTCATGAAACTGATTTTTTGCTATATAAATCACAAATGTAACAGCCAGTTTATGCTCGTTGGACTCTGTCTAATAAACTGTTAATTTCAATGGAGTTAGAAATCAGTGAAAAATAGTGCCCAGCGACTTGTGTTATGTTATCACACCAAGTTATGTGGCGGCGCCTTCAATCTTGCCGTTTTAGCACACATGCAACAACAAAGGAGCGGTTATCAATACCATTTATGAGTATGTAGACACAGGTAGGTCATCTGGCCAATAACGCGACAGCACATGATAATGGCGTAGTATTTGTGCCTGCTGAGCGAAAAGGCATGGGAGTGGGGGGGGGGGAAGGTGCTAAGCAGTGCTTGTCGCATGGCTGTTTGTTCGATAGTAATAACCGTCGCCTAAGCAGCTCTATGCCTCGAGCCAGTGATTGAGTTAACACTTCACTTGAGAGCCCATTCTTGGATTACGCATGAGATGCCATGTAGAGGCTACTTGTTTTGTTTGCCTATATCGCTCCTCTCCTTTTCAACAAATCGGGTTTAAATTTTTTATATAATAGAGGTCAGAGTCGAGCTTTTTCAAGATGCTGACTTTAAGGGCTACTTAAAGTAGAAACAAAAGAAAGAAGTGTTCTAAAAATGATCACCAGACTTTCTAGGCAACTTACTAACTTAGGCCAAAATTATAACTATTGAAAGCGCTCATTCATTCGTGAATATTCTCCTTTTTGTTTAAACCTGATGCGATGTATTGGCGCTCAGGATCCGCGAAATATGGTTTAAAGGTTGCTCCACCGTCAGTTTTCAGTTTACGCATTACGGGTGTATCATTGTAAGTTTATGATATAAGTCATAAATACTGCAACACTGAAGGATCCTCTATAAAGTACAGCAAACGATAGATTAAATCTGAAGAAAACATTGAATATTTGATATAAGTTTGATGGGCATAATCCTGGGATTGGTTCGTAGGTGTTAAAAATGGGTATCATCCCCTTCAGTCTTGCCAGCGGCCCAATGCCAGGATTGTCCCGTTTGATGTATATTACATCATTTTAACAGGTCCAAACCGGACGGTAATGACAACATATCTCAGCCACCATATACACTTTTTCATACGGTACGCCCGTTCAGGCTTTCTGTGAAGTTAGGTATCCCAAGGCAAAATTAAAAATTCATGTTATCAATTTTTAGCATGTTTTTTTTTTACAATCTATGATATGTCCTGATCAAAAAACAGAAAAAAAATGTGGAAGATATCTCAATAAATCAGAAAGTTATGGCTATTTACACTATGTTAAAAAAGTACACCTTTTGAAACAAAGAAAAAGTCTGATTTTCAGGACCTAGAATTATAAAAGTAAACCAGCTACATAAATAAATTTAAGGTTTCATGTTGACAAGCAGATACACTTTACACTCAATTTTTTTCAAGGCAATCGAGATGTAATATTTGGAAATATGACGTCTCAAAATTGGCCCAAAATAAAAAAATTGGCAAAATCAAGGGCAGTAATCAATTTTAAATTTTTAACCCATTTCAAAACAACATTAATATTTTATCAGACATGGTAGATTAAAAATAAAAACACCAAAGCAATCAGGAAAACAAGATCTTTCTAAAGACACAGATCTTAAACCCCAATGCATGACGATCTGAAAATTATTATAAATAAAGCCAAGAAATGGAAAATTAAAAAAACTTTTGCGTTTTTACAGCGTATGTATCTTCACTGCTAATGAATTGTTTGCAATAAAAAAATTTGTATTGAATTGATATAGAGCTCAATGTTTCCTTTTTTATTCTATGTGGGATTTGTTTGAATGTTTATGATGTCTGTTTTTGCATTTTAAAAGCATGCCTCTTCCTAAAGTTAAATTCTACTGAAGATCAGTTTTGTTACATGTATCCTATTTTTAACTTTAAAGCCCTACTCTTAAACTGCTGTAAAGCTTTGATTTTGACTTCCTACAACTAAAATGGATCAGCTTTTTTCATATAACATTATCAATGACGTTTTCCATTTTGACAGCACCCACAAGCTTAGTGGCATAAAATATTATAGCCACTAAGTACTATTGAAAAGAAAAAAAAATATTGTGGATTTTTAAATTGAATAGATTTTCTAAGTATTTGGTCAGTTTTACAGCCCAAAGTAATTAACCATCACGAAGTATAAATTGCAGACTGTTTGACCCGATAACTAGACCTAGATCTAGGCCTACTATCGGGGACGACAGTACTTTAAGAGACCCCAGTTTCGAGGTTTAGAATAAGATAACATAAGTAAACATTTTAATAAAAGGGTAATTTAACCAGACTTTTAAGCTTTGCCGTATACATCGTGTTGTATGTTTTAGCCAATGTTTCTCACGCAGACAAGTCGACCGCGTTTAGTAGGTCTATAAATAGATTAGCTTCTCGCCCAGTGGAATACCAGGAATAAAGAAAAAAAAACTGAGTTGAAAGTGTGTGAGATTTTAACTACAGCACTACGCAAAATCACGCAAGATCTGTGATACTTTGAAATAAAAGAGAAAAACAGTCCCTGATTTTATTTATGGGCTTAGTTTTTTTTTTTAATATCGCACGTTTTTCACACATTTTTGGCATACTTTAGACATATTTTCATAATTTTGTTCTTTACTAGCCTTTTTCTAAAAAAGTAAAAGATAACGCCTATAATGTTGATACCGCAAGAAACTATTATCATACTGATTACAATGGTACTATTTTCAGGCATGTATTTCAATTTTGATTTTAAAAAGACATCCTTTGCAACACTGGCCCGGCGGTTGCCTCAAATTGCATTTTTTAAATGTTTTTAAAATGCAATTAACAGGCAAAGGTTTAATAAACATTTTAACAAAACACACATAGAATAAAAGAGAAAATATTGAGTTTTAGGAATCACTTCCATACCGACGCGCCACTTTGAAATTAATTTAAAGCACTAGATAAACTTGTTACCTGCTACAATATGACTAATCCAATGTTAATGGATGAATATTCACTGGACATTGGTCTAGTGCGTTGTGTTTTTATATACATGGAATTTTCTTTCACCACTCGGGACAACGCAAGTGTATATGTGACGCCATTTTGTAAACAGACTTCCTTCATTTCGTTACTTTTACTGGCGCGTCGGTATGGAAGTCTTTGCGAGTTTTATTTTGGTGTAAATTTTATAGCAAACAATTGATTAGCAATAAAGATACACATATGTTATGTTAACATGAGGCAAATGCAGTGGAAAAAAACGTGTGCAGCTCGCAATTCAGGCTCTTTGGAAAACCTACTGTGATACCTTAAATTATGCCAAAATTGTGGGAACTCTAAAGCAGTACAGCCCGTGCCACCATGTTGCATATTCCCTTCATTTTGTGATCTGACGAAATGAGGAGAGTATCTTATATACAGATCTATAAATAGAGTCGGGATAATCCTGGCATTGGCCCGCTGGCGAGACTGACGAAATGAAGGGAATGACAACCCATTTTAACACCAGCGGGCCAATCCCAGGATAAAGCCATAGAGTCTACATTGTTACAACATCCCGTTACATGGCCACTGGTATAGGCTACAGACTGCCCACTTGCTAGGTTTAAAGCCAAAGCTGTGCACAGCTGAGTTGCTTCAGACTACAGTGGAAGCCAGTGCAATCTAGATCCAGATAAATTACTAGACCTAGATCTAGACTTCTACATCTATTTATAATTCTATTTTTAAGAAGGCTGCAATACTGACTTCTCACCCCAATCATTGGCCCAATGCCGCCTAACTATTGGGGATTTTTTCTCACAGTAAAAATCTTACCAGGATGTCCGGAGTAACTTCTAGTTTGAATGTTTGCTGTTGCAGTGTTTTCAGTGTGATCATCATATTGAAGCCGCCTCGTTGTGCTAACGGAAAAAATAGATCTAGATCTTGATACAATCCTACTTAGATTATGATGACTATCGGGTTGGAAAGCCGCCATGAAAAATTGAAGGGTTGGTGAAAATGAAAATTACTCAGATAAAAAATCTAAAATTATGAATTGATATAGATGTGTACACAATGTCAAAGCCTTAAAGTGTAAAGAATGTTTTCAATAAAATTTAATTATATTGATTCCAAAAAATATATTTTTACATTTATTCACCATTTAAGTAGGTCAAATTTATTGTATGCAGTCTAACTCGTAACTGGTTCCTGCATCAAATTGTTTACTTCCGCTTTCGATTTCAAGTTTTTCACAACACAACATCTTATTTTCTATTTTCTAGACCTCTAGATTTAGCACATTTATCTAGTCAAACAGTTCAGCATTTTTTAGTCAGCTGAGCAATCAAACAAGTTTTTTTTTTCAAGAAAATTAAGCTTACATGTTAAAAAGTGTCTTATAAGTGGGATAGAAAATAGCCCTTTTCTCTGGGTAGCTATCAATTATGATTTAACAAATAGGGCCTAGGCCTAACGTGAGTGGTTTAGCCTTGCTTATCGTCAGTCTAATACTAACTTAAGGTCCCCAAAGTGGCAATGGTTCTGACCTAAGTCTCAGCAGAATCAAATGCATGTTGTTTTGGGTAAAACACCAATATGTCCTACCTTCCTTAATGCAGATTTAACACCTCTTTGTGTGATATGAAAGGAAACACAATAGTCAATATGAAGCTTAAATAAAGTGCTGTAGCCTTCTTGGAGTCTTGAACTAGATCTAACTCTTTTTTCACATTATCCCACAACAATCGTTGAAATTATGTGGTAAGGTCAGAATCATTGAGGAGGCAAAATTTTTCTGCTATCTTGTCAGGAACCCACTGGCACTGTTGACAAATTTCAACAAACGCTGCAGAAAATGCTGTAAACCCAAACGATAATGTGATATATTGCATCTGGACTTAAATGCATGCATAGACCATGGGAAAAATAATAGTTTGATTCTTTATTTGATAAAGAACCATTTTAGTACACTGATCTGCTGAGTCTATTAGAAAATCTCTTTCTTTCTTTCAAGCCCCTGGACGAGTTGGTCTTAGTCCCATCATCTTAAGACTCCACTTGAGAAATTTTCTACCATGATTTGTGTCAACTTAGTAAAGAGTTTACAGGGCCTATCCTTGTTATATTTTACTGTTTCTTTACTTATGGCATGACTGCACTGTAGGCTGGTGACAGAAGTATTATCACCAATTGGCTCATGAATGAATTTGTAATGATAATTATAATTTTTTTATAGAGCGCCTAAAATCCACTAAAAAGTGCTCAGTGGCGCTAATATACAGTAAAGAAAGGTCGCTTCAGAACAAATACCAACCATTGTAAAATCGCCTGACATCAAACAAAAGTAAAGAGCTCTACAACAGAAATGCATCAAAAGTATTACATCAGCATTTTGATCCTACTCTAATACTATGCATTAAAAACTGATAAAGATTATTAAAATAAGAATTGAAATCAAATGCATTAAAATCATATAAATATAGATAAACATCCGTAAATACATTGGTAAAGAAAGTTAAAGTAGTCATACACAACGTAGAATATTATCAAGTAAAAAAAAAATTTAACCACAAACGAAACCGAGTACTACAATACAAATTTAATGAGTGTATAAATTTGTATTACTGTAGTTATTACATTCTGATGTATGCTAAGGTTTCACCTGCAAAAGCAAGGAACAGTCAGGCTCCCAACCAACTTTTTGGGGTAGTCCATATGCTTTAAAAATACACATTTAAAGAAGAGTTTGAGTGGCATCTGTGACAATGATCAACATTAATCTTTAATCTGCACTGACTATGTAGGCTACTCACAATGTTCTTTTTATTTTATTTTTATCATTTGAAAGGACCACTCGAAGGGATCAAGATACAAGAGTTGCTTGTGATTCATTGTGGTATTTCTCAATATATTCATATAATAACTTAATAAAGTAAGGTAGAGTAAAATGAAAAATAGTAAAGAAACAGTTGGCCTGAAGGAGGATGAAACATCTGCACAGTGTAAATTTTATTTGAAGAAGAAGAACCGTTTTTGCAGATTTAGACCGAAGTTAGGGCAACAGTACTGTCCAGAACATGCTTGCATTTTGGGGGTATGTATATTAGTTTATATAATAAATATGTTTACAATAATTGAATTTTTTGTTGCTATAGTCTTACTTGTATCACATTTTTTAAACACCCATCATTTAATTTTAAGCTAACTTGCCCTGTGAAATTTCCCCCCTCCCCCCACCCCATTTAATGTATGGGAGAATTAGTATTAGTAATTGATTTGTTTCTATAGTTCCTTGCTATATTTTAAATTTAAATATTATAGCCTGTTTATAAATTTGATATGTATAGATCTCAATCTTCAAATGCAAATATACATTTTTCACATTTAGGCTTCACATCCATTTGGACCACAAATCCATAAAATTGACACTCATTTTATATTCATATTCTAGTTTACCACTTTAGAGGGTTGTAACATTCTTATTTTATGTTCTTTTCTTTTTAATTCCAAGGTGCAAACAGATCGCAAGCGCATTCCTTGTCCATTGAATCCAAAACAGTAGGTGTCAATGAGCCCTAAAACAAAATTATTTCTGTCTTTCTTTGTGTCTAGAGCCCCATCTCTGTCTCTTTCTTTCTTTCTCTCTTTCTGTTCAAGTTTTGTTATTATTCTTTGACAAATACTTTAAATGACCAGGGCTTGCAAGCTATCATAATGGAATTTTCTTTTCATTTTGAGGCTTACGAGCTATAAATAAATATTTGTGACTTGAAGGCTCTGCGGCAACCTTGAGAAATCAGAGTTGAGTCTGATTGTGTAGTGACGAAGTAATGAATGTGGCCCGGTTGTTTTCTATGTTTGCAAAATGTCCTTTTTCAGACTCAGTGTATAAGTGGGCCAGAAGTCTTATTTTTGTTTTAACTACCAAATTAAAATGTTTTGGATCCTTCATATAGCTCTGAATTTGCTAGAAGTTTACGCCAATCCATAAATTTTCATTCAGTGAAGTTAAATTAATAAAAACAGGCAAAAGTACATCAAGTGTTTTGAAAAGGTTAATTTAATCTGAAGTGCAAACTTGTGCATTCAAGTGAAATAGTTGGGTTTTTTAAAGTGAAATCCACTAATTGACAAAAATTCATTCAGAACCAAATGATTGTAGGTTCGACTGGCTTCACTGTACTCTGATTTTATTTTTCAAATGTGTGCAAAATTGTATTAACTTACTTTTATCTTTTCTTTTATTGCAGTAATTGTTATCAGGATGAGGTAGAGAAGCACATGAAGAAATGCAATGTTACAAAAATTCAACAGAAAGTTGAAAAACAAGTGAGTGATAATGTGGTAAAATATATAAACTATAGATATATCTTAGTGGCTGCTGTCTTAAAAAAACTGTTCAGTTCAATTTATGGAAACCTTACACCTACTTTAAGGACATTGCTTGGTAAATGAAGGGCCTATCGTTATAGTTTGTCTTATTTTCTCTTTTTGGGATAATACTAAATTAGTCATGAAAGCTCCATGGTACTCAATCAAACCTCTCGCTTTGTCTGTCTCTGTCTGAATCTCCTGAGAGTGTGTCTATCTGTTGTGTCTGCCTCTCTTTGTATCTTTCTGTCTTTCTTTCTCTTTTTTTCCTGCTTTCTCTTTCCGCATGTGTACATCTGTTTGTCTCTCTCGCTCTCTCTCTCTCTCTCTCTCCCCCTCCCTCCCTCCCTCCCTCCCTCCTACAGAAAGTCATCGAAACAATAAAAAATACATGATGCTTAGAAAAATGAGCCTGTTCCTGTAAATTGTGCTGTAGCCAGTTTTTTTTTTAATTTTGGTTGCTTGATGGATGTGATGTGTATATCAGGGTATCAACTTAATTAACTTTCTCTTTCTGTCTATATACAGGTTTATTATGTCAAAGGTGTAAACAGGGGATCAAGCGGAGCCCATGAAACCTCAACATCAAAATCTCAGGTTGGATACATGATGAAATTCCGAGGCAGTTTTAAACTGCCAATTAATTCTTACTTTGTTTGAAAAAGATCAAAAGATTTTACAACCAAAGTCCAAACTCAAAGTCATGTGCTTTTATGCATAATTATGTGTGGGGTGATTCAGCGAGCGATGTAAAAATGTTTTAAAAGAAAAGAAGAAAAAAACACCATAAAGCCTTCAATTGTTTTAAACCTTAGTTTCACTCTAGATGAGTCCCACTTTTATGTTCTTCAATGTGATTTTTTTAGTTGTTCTAATAAAATTTTTAAGTAGGCTCAGCTGACTTTTTGAAATTTTAAAAATTTATCTAATCATACCTGGGCGTGAGCTGTAGTGTAATCTGTAGAGCCATTGATCACTGAGCGAGAGGTCCTGAGTTTGATCCCCAGTCCGAGCAAATTTTTGTTAGCTTCCATGTGCCCACCATGTAATGAGTAACTAGGTCTCTTAAGACTTAGCAAAATTAAGGATGGCAAGGAAAGCAATGACAAACAACCTCACTAATTCCGCTTCTTTCCTGCGCTCAGCTCAAGCATGGGAAATGTGACTTTACTTTAACTTTACTTATCATTCATGTCTATGTGAAAAAACAAGGTGTAAACACCAACATACTTCAATTCCTTAAAATCTTGTGAAAAATCATTCCAGGTTGTATGGTACATTATCACAAAGGTTGCAAACAAATTTTTTTGTTGTATTTTTGCGGTTAAAACAACAGATTGCTGTGAAAGATATGACATCAGACGATCTTAGGAAAATGATAGAAAGAGTGAGACACATTTACAATGGTATGTATTTTTTTTTATAACTTAAATTAGAAAAGGTATGAACACCGAATTGAAGAGGATAATTTTTTTTCTAATGAAAACATTTATGTGCTTACCAAGCTAAGTTGAAAATGATATTGTGAACATAACTTTTGGCAGAAGTGGGAAGATAATTATCTGACGACTTTCTCTTGCCAATACAAAATGAATAGGCCCTTTAGGTACGCATTTAAAATACATAGTAAATTTTATTTTACAGGCAAAGAAATAACTTCAGAGAAAAAGATTGTCTAGGTTTTGTGATTGTTTATAATTTTCTGCTTGCTATAAGTGAAAGAAAAGAATTACATCTGAAATTATAATATTATATATATAATGTGAAAGTTGGTTTGAAAACATCCTCATCAGTTTTGACTCTTCTCATAAATTAAGAATATTTTTCTTTTTCATTGCAGCTTATGTTGAACCTATTGAGTCCACATATTTTCAACACGCTTGTGTTCACGATGAGATCTGTGCCTCTCAGCAGGAGGATATCAACAGTGCCCTCCGAGATCAGGCTGCCTTGAGAAAAGAACTGTTGCAGCAGGTGCGTAAAAACTTTTTCATTTGCGCTGTGTTTTAACATACGTGAAGCAGCTTGGCAAGATGAGTCTAGTTGCAGAATTTTGTCACTTAGATATACATATTATTTTATAAATTTATATATACATACACATTATTTGCAAGGTCTGCTAAGGCAGTGAAACTATCCTAATACTACCTTGATGTTGACCATATAGTTTGCAAGGTCTGCTCAGGCAGTGAAACTATCCTAATACTACCTTCATGTTGACCATATAGTTTGCAAGGTTTGCTCAGGCAGTG
>BMAT01011801.1:17702-33458 GCA_019649035.1 Elysia marginata | reverse complement strand
AAACTATCCTAATGCTACCTTGATGTTGACCATATAGTTTGCAAGGTCTACTCAAGCAGTGAAACTATCCTAATACTATCTTGATGTTGACCATGTAGTTTGCAAGGTCTGCTCAGGCAGTGAAACTATCCTAATACTACCTTGATGTTGACCTAGTTTGCAAGGTCTGCTCAGGCAGTGAAACTATCCTAATACTACCTTGATGTTGACCATATAGTTTGCATTAAAACGTGGGGAATCAGTGATAACCATTCTTAAAAAAAAGGATGAAAAATTAAATTGTCTTGCATTCCGAGCGAATGAGTTGGAAGTCAGAAATTCTTTTAGAAAACTCCATTAACTGACTGTTGTTTTCTTCTTTTGATCTTTCTTTTAGTTAAAAAAAAATTGGATTTATATCTTTCCACAAAATATTGATAATTTTGTAAAACTTCTAACATTTGGAAATATAGAAAAACGTCTTGTTTAACTCAATCCCCCTTAGGCCCACTAGCCCAGTTCAAGCCCTGTACCTAAGAGAAGGGAGGTAAATCGTCCATATCGGACGCTGCTAGATCTAGATCAAGAATCTAGGTCTAGAAATCTGTGCAAAATGGTACTGAAAAACGGTCAACTTCAACAGACCTGCTTTGGCTTGTTTGTCGACCAAAAGTGAAATAAAAATATCCTAAATAATGCTTAAGATCTCCTCTGAAAGAAGAATAAGTTTACGCGAGATTTCGGGCGAGATTTCCGGGGTTACTAAGCTACCAAAAGTACACTACGAAAGCAATGGCGATCGGGCGATATAGGTACACAATAGTGTAGTCCAATCGGGCGACGGCGGGCACTATAGATGGCGTCGAGTTAAAACAATGTCTTTGAAGGTGAAATTCGCAACATCTGACTCCTTCGCCCTGGACGCGAGAGATATTAGATTTTTTAAATTATGAAGAGTTCCTATAGAACACCAACCAATCCTGTTCTATTGTATCCCCAGCTATAGTTTCAATGGTCATATTCAGGTTGTGTGTTAGGGTTTTTGTTGTAAACTTTTAATACAATAACGCAAGTAAATTTTTTAAACCTTTTTTAACCTTTTGATGGAAATTATCAAGTTTCTCAATTTAAATAACTAGCCTCATTTTGTAATGCTAGTACACATATTCTTTTGGATACAATAAGATATTTCTTTATTTATGGCAGTAGGAAGTTGTTTTGGACAGCATTCAGGTACATTAAAAACATAATTACATTTTATTATACATTCTACTTATTATGTATTAGTATTCTTATATCAAAGAATAAGTTTAACTCATAAAAGAAAATAATAAGGAACATCAGGAAAAATTGTAACATAAACTAAATGTCTCTTTTAATCAGAGCCTATGCATTCAAGAACTTGTACCCATATTTAAAGATTTTGACCATAAATAAAAAGTCAGTCTACATCAGAGCCTTTTTACCCCAACCTCCAATGCATAAGCGCCCTCTACAGTGCAAGACTGTTAATTCCTGGCCAATGTTTTTCATCATACCCACAGATGAGGCCATGGAGAAAATGTTAAAAATGTGTTTTATAGGCTGTTAGACTACTGTGATGCACTTTTGGCTGTTGAAATATCAAAACTTTCTCCATTTTTTTAGAATTAGGTCGCTTGGGTTCAATGTTTTTCAAGTGTGATAACTCAGGACTAAATTAAGAAATTAAAACAAATTTTCATCACCTTAAAGAACTTTTAGAGACCTTTTCAGTGATATAATAAAATTCTGCATGTAGATTAATTTTTGGAACCCCTACACATATATTGAATTTCCTTGTTTATTTTTTCTTCACTACTCTTTCTGTCTGCCTGTCTCTCCATCTTTACAGTACACAAAATTCGGGGAAAGACCTGTTTGCTGTTTTTTTTTTTTCAACTTGAAACATGAAAAAAATCAGTTATATGTTGATGTACTGCATTCTGGTGACAACTAAATAAATAGTGTATAAAAATTAACTGTTAGTTTTTTTTAATATGTATCAGTAAAGGCATTATATAGTAATGTCTACATTTTCCCCAAAAGATGAATTTGATATTTTGAAAAGCTTGGAAAAGGCAGACCACTCTAAAAAAACTTGCTTAAAGTATGGATTATACATACATGTATTTATGAGTAAAGATGATCAATGGAGCTCTGTTTTCCATCAGTTAAAAAATCTTGTAGATTATACCCACCAGGGTTGCACTGAATGCTCTGTTTGTGTAAAGATTATCAGGCAGTGGAATATTCCTCAGCTGGGTGAAATGACAAAATTATTCATCTTTTTCTTTTCAGTGGTAATTTCGGATCGTTAAATAGGTCAATAGAACATTTTTTCATTGAAAATGCTGTGAAATGATATAGACAGTAAAGATTCAATGTAAGTCCCATTCCAAACATCAGCAGCCTATGTTTTATCATTGCGCAGGCAGCTCTTGTCGGACAGATGGAAAGAGAAAAGTTCTTGGATTTGGAGAACAATTGCTTTGTAGAGCTTGGTGCTGGGAAAGGTAATCAGTCAGATTGAAGCCAGGCTACAGACTGGGCATCAAGTCAATATATCTGTTTTACATAACATGCAAAAAAACTTGACATATTCCGAACCGCGAAACAGACAAAAGCTGTTCATGCTTGTCCAAATAATAAAATTTCATGGCAAAAAATATGTAAGACTGCCCGTTTTTGGCCAGAAATCTTTCATTTTTATTTTAAAAAAAAAGGCTTCCATTTGATTTATGCTGTATGTCCTGTCACTGTAGCAGTAGTTTTCTTTATGAGAACAAAGTAAGGGTATAGCTGATATTAATTCCCATGCATTTTAAGTTATTATAAGAAGAAGGCCGTCAATGTTTCCATGGCGCAAAGTTTAATTCAGTGATTTTGATGGGTATGCGGTTGGTCTTCTTCTCTATGATAGTCCGATTGTGTTTTTATTTTTACAACCAGCTAAAACAATTAGGATACTCTCACGAACAAAACGTTAGAACTTTCATTAAACACATTACTTTTACAACTGAAGGTTATGTGACAGACATGTTTTTGTCTATAAATCTTTTCAATATTGCCTGAGCATGGTCTACACATACTTTTTTTTTCTATCAATTCAATACCTTAGGAAAATTATCTCACTGGATACGTAAAGCTTGTAACCATTATTCAAAGAGCAAGTTCGTGTTGGTGGAAAGAGGCAGCGTGAGATATAAGGTAAGCTCATATTTCATAATTATCTTTCAATTGGAAGAGTTTAGAGGCAGTGTGAGATAAAAGTTAAGCTCATACTTCATAGTTATCTTTCAAGTTGAAGAGTTTAGAGGCAGTGTGAGATATAAGGTAAGCTCATAATTCATAATTATCTTTCAAGTTGAAGAGTTTAGAGAGGCTGTGAATAAACCTACTGCAATAAATCAGAATGTGCCTCGCATTCTATTTTATTTTAGATATTGACGCCAAAACCATTCGGAACAGTTCTCACACCTGATTCATGTTTTATGTGTTTAATTTGAACCCGAATGTTTACCAAGGACCTTACACCTTTATAGTTGTCTAAACTTTAAAAATATTTTTCTACCCCTTTGTAAAATTTTGCCAGTCCTAACCCTGCTGACTTCAAACAGCTATAACTTCACCTAGAAGCATGATAGAGTTTTTCTGTCTGTTGTATTTGAAAGTAGACAAAGTAACTTTCTCTGTGATACCAATAATTTACTATGCTCCAGTTTCTACTTAAGCCTCATTACGACTGGTGGCAAGACAAATGTGTTTAAAGTCTTTGTTCACAAAAGTTAACACTTACATTAGGATTGTCCATGTTCTTTTATTCACAGAAGTTAACACTTACATTGGGATTGTTCATGTGTCTTTATTCACAGAAGTTAACACTTACATTGGGATTGCTCATGTGTCTTTATTCACAGAAGTTAAAACTTACATTGGGATTAATGTGTCTTTATTTACAGAAGTTAACACATTAGGATTGCTCTTGTGTCTTTATTCACAGAAGTTAACACTTACATTAGGATTGTTCATGTGTCTAGATTCACTTTCTTAACTAATTCATCATTGCAAATTTTTTCTTTTTTCCTAAAGGTGGATGGACACCAAAACCAAAATGAAGGAGATAATCTTTTCACTCGAATTAAAATGGACATAGTGGACTTATTTTTGGGTATGTTCATTTAGTACAGAGTGCACATAGGATAAATGCTCGTAAAATCACAAGGAAAGCCCATATATTTTGAGAAATGAATAAATAGCATCTCATGAGGACAAAAGTAAACTAAAGAACGTTTAGTGCCTAATCCGATAAAAACTCTAACTTTTAAGCGCTTTACACGAGTTTCTCCTCAGCAGGCCATTACGGTTCCCAGCCAAATTATAGCTTGAACTTACAGAGTATCAAGAATTAAAGTACAGTGGAAGTCAACCCTGTTTTGCAGTCCCATTTTGCATTTCTTTATATTTTTCTGTGGTTTAAGTCAACTCTTGCTTAAACTTAATACATTTTTTCAGTCCCAAGGTGTTCACTTTATCAGGATTCCACTTTATATTGACAAGATCTTTCACTGCCTATGGCAAAAGTCTCATTTAGCACCTGAGTGAGAGTGAATTGCATAAAGGGCCTTTTGCAAGGACTTATTGCTATCCCAAAGCCTGGTAAACTGAAAGGTCAGCCTAAAAATCTCAGGCTTATGACACTGCTGAACACGATCCGAAAAATCGTATCTTCATTTGCGTTACAGAGAATATGACCAGGCATAGAGGCATACATAGATAGGCATTCTTAGGATTTATCCTGAATTCAGGATTTTTTTCCCCATTTTGAATTATAAAAATCCTAANGGATATATATACACAACTCATGTGAGAGCAGAAATGTTTGCTTATAAATTCTGTATTGAAAAGCAAATCTTACTGCTGCTGTATTGAATGTACTTGTACTGTTTATGTGAATTGCATCAACGTCAAGTCATGCACGCCCTGATCTCAGTGGTGCCCACCCCTGGACACATCTCTCTCAAAGCCAAAGTGGTTTTAGACCCTGAATCACATTGGATGTAGCATGGGTGCACACACCCTCCAAAAGAAATCTCAATAAATATTACAGGAATAGACATGTCGGCGGCATTCGATACTATTGACTCCTCAACATTTTCAAAAACATTGTTGCCAAAGAGGAGCTGAGAATTATATTTTTTCTGCTATCAAATATAGGATAGATAGGGCCAAGGAAACAAAACTGTTCACAAGTAATGTAGACTCACCTCAAGGAGATAGCCTTAGCTCTGTGTTGTTCGTTTTGTATCTAGAACATGCCTTGAAAGAAGTAAGACCCACACTACTGAAACTAGAAAAAATACTCCCAGGGGAAATTTCTTGTGCCGATATCATAGACTTTATAATTTTGCATTGTAAAACATTGTTGTAACAGAGGTACAAAAAAATATTAGAAAAACAAACTTTTATCGATGTTGAAAACAAACAACACATCACACCGAACTGAAACCAGACCACCTGGAAAATTATAAAAAAAATAGGAGGCAGTGAAGGCATTAGAAGGAGAAAACAGCTTTCCACAGTAGAACTTGCAAATTTTCAAAACGCTTGGATTTGTTGCAACAAAGTCAAAACCATTACTTCGATAAAATTATTGAGAACAGTAGTTAAATTAGTGTCAAAGCGTGGTACATGGGAAAAACAACTAGATGCGCTCCATAGAAAAGAAAGTGCTAGGAATAAGATACACACTATAGAAATCACAAATAAATCCCTGTATAAAAAATGCAACAAATGCTCACTTTCCATCTATATCTTAGGGAGCCGCTGTCGCCTCTTCGGGAATATTCTAAGGAGAGAGAGAAATTCCCGCAAATAAAGCAGTGAGCAGTTATCTCAACACACAAGGAGCCAAATACCAAGGAGACTAACAACCACATTACCTGTTGTACTTGACAATCGCCTCTCTCAAACAGTAACATCACTCACCCTCAAAACCCAAAAAGAACCTTGACAAACTAAGAAATATTGCCAGTAAAGTTAGCTTGCAGCAAGAATACAAGAGTGTGCCAAAGCATCAATGTCGGATGACTGAGATGTGAGGGGCTATAATTCAGTAAGTAGTATTGGTGACCTGCTGAGACATGTCTAGAATCCTGGATGCCTTTGTGAAAAGCATTGTTTCATAGACTGCTCCCCCAAAGGTTTCTATATATAGACCAGTCTAACGGGTAATGCAGTCAGTTGCTAAACACCATGTATGCAAACAGCTTTGTCATTGGCTGTCAAAATTTCTTTATAATTGCGCTTAGAGATAATACATTTTTCACTGAGCCCTTTTTTTTTAAACACCTTGAAATGCAGTATATATCTTGTAAAAGGGAAATCTAATTTTGACAACAGAATGTTTTTGTTAAGATTTTACGAACGTCATGTCGCCATTATAAAATTGGATAATGAATAAGCAAAGTGTGACAATAAGCATGTTTTTAAAAATGAATTTATTGTTTAATTTCAACTAAATAAGCAGAAACCCTGGAAACTGAAACAAGATTCTGGATGAAAGTTTAGGCTACAAAAAAATCATCTTGAATCCATTTGTCATTGATCTTATTTTTTTTTTGCAGGCAAAGTACCATGTCTGGACTGTTCAGGTTGTATCACTATTGTGGGAAAACATTTGTGTGGTGGCGCTACAGACATGGGTATCAGGTGCGCTGTAAACACGCTGAAGTTCGACCAACAAAATGCGCCTAAGTCTGTTGCATCACCCCAACTTCAGGCAGAGGAAAGAACGAAAGTGACTGCCCAGCAGAAAACCCCCAACCACATTGACACCTCACAAAGTTTCACGAAGACTGAAAGTCAGAAAACATCAGCTGTATCTGGGTACTCATCTCCGTCCTTCAAGGAAAAGAAAGTACAATTCACAGACATGAAAGGGTCATCTCCATCCTTCACAACCTGTGAAGGGGATGCAATTGATTGTTTTAGCTGTGTCAGTCCTTCATCTGTGTCTGTGATGTCTACACATTGTGATTCCCCTGCGTTGAATGCAGGCGAGTCATTAGAACTCAGAGCAGAAAACCCAGCTACAGCCGGAGAACAAGAGAAAACCCAACCTTTAGAGGAGAAGAAATATTTAACTGATTCTAGACAAGAGGTTACAGCGGAGCCTCCAGTTAAAGTGCAAAGAACTGGAGAACAAACAGGTGAACGTTGCAGGTAATGTATTTTTTTATTTTATTATGTTTGAAATATAATTTACAGTGTGGTTTTATTCTTTCATTTTGAATACTGTGTCCTTCAAATCTAAGGGAAACTTGGATCTCTTACTGTTCTTCAAAGAATACAGTTTTTATATTTTTTTTCATTCAACCATCATCAAAGTAGAATAAATTTTAGAAAAGGATAAGTCTCAGAATTCAAAATCAACTTACAAATCCAACTATGTTTTTTCAACCTGTGTAAAGACTACCCGACGGAATCATGATAGCCCTGTGCTGCCACCATCAATGTACCTGGGACACTTATGTTGGTAAAAGTTTCATGCAGGACTGTGGACTTGGCCCTCAGGAGTTTGATTTACTCACCAGACTCAGCAGCTGGGCGACGTGTGCCCGGGTCAGAGGTTAGTGGTACCGTAAAGTAGATCAAGGTCTCACTTAGATTTTATCAAAGGTCAACAGACAGATTTAAAATAGGAACAAATCTTTCTACCTATCTTATTTAAATACAGGTGGGCAATACCAGTGAGTGCTCTCCCTTTGGTTCAAACATAAATTACAGTTATCTTGCAACCTGTACAAAGGAGTCAGAAGTCAGAAATTCTGTTTTAGAAAACGTCATTTAAAAGTCCATTTCTTTTTCTTTTCCCTACAATTTTAAGTCAATGAAAATTGTGAGATCCCTCCTCCAAATATTGACCATTTCATGAGTTTTTGTAACGTTTGGGACGACACGAAATGCATTATTCAAAATAGCAACACCTTACAATATGAAAATTGCAACTTCAGCCCCATTCATACTGATTGCAAGAGGATTGATTTGAGGATATCTCATCAACAATCAACTTTTCTGTGTGAATGATGAATATGCAAAATGTTTTAACTGCAGCCTCTCTCATGATCAAGTAAAGCTGTTGTATGACTTTTCATTAATGTGAACAATGGGCAGTAGGCTATAAACCTATAAATTTATCTGATTTTTTAAAAAGATTTCTTGGCATTCAATATATGGATAGCTTTTACTGTTTTAGAAAGATCAGGTACTATGATGTAAGTGTATAGTCCCAACACTTAGTATGAATTAGTTTCGGATAGTAGTATAGAGTGTAAGAATATACGTGTCTTTGCTTATTCATCTGTAAAATTAGTGAGTAAGACGTTTTACAGCATTTACAATTTGCTTTTCATGTACAAACAAATTTCTTTTCTTTTTTTTTTCAGTTAAGTCCAATACAAAATACATCCATGAAAAGTCCACCAAGAATACTAGTCAGACTGGGAAATCTGAGGAGCCAAAGTCGTCTTTTCAAGAGGAGGCCAAAGAAGACCATTTCTCTGAAGATTTAATCAATAATGCTAAGAAGTAAGTGTTTATCATGCCTTTGCAGTATTCGATTCCATAGAAACCTCCAAAATCAAAATTTCCTGATCTTAAATTCTCATAATGTCCTTTTTTTTAAATGCCTGAGTTGGTTTTTTTTTCTTCCTTTTTGGCTTTGTTACCTTAAAACCCATAATTTAAAGATTTTGGGAGTTACCTTTTTATTATAATAAAGAGTTTAACATGCCTGTCCAACATTTTCTTACAAGATGTTTTTGTTTTTCGTCTATAATAAAATTAGGTGTCAATATAAAAGTCTTACTTTAACTAAGATATTCCTTTATTTTCTTTTAAATAAATTTTCCGCATTTAAAATTGATGCAAATTTCGGTAATTTTTGGTGCGAATTTCGCGGTGGCAGTTAGTTCTAACTCCAAGTCCTGAAATGGTTGTGAGACAGATGACCAGCAATTAAAACAGACAGGGGATCACCCTAGTACACTGACAAGATATTTTACTGCCTGTAGCTGGGTACTCATTACACTCATTTGTCTTGTGAAACAAGGAAATTTATGTGAAAACCCTTTACCAAGGAAGAAAAATCAAACTGCTTAGCCAAAGCTTAAGGGCAAGTGGAGCAGCCCTCTTAGTACAAGTATAGGGGTTAGAGGGGTCCCATAGTCGATTTTTATGAAAGTTTATCCTTTCCTCAACACAAAGGCACCAGATTTTTATTCAGATAACACCCATTTGTTCATAATTTTGAAAATAAGGACTACCCCCAAAACTCTATACAAATATGTTATTTCTCTTATTTCAAAGCCCACAGCACATAGTATAAGCTATCTCCCCTATTATAAACCCTAGCCTGCAGTTTACTTTAGGAACAGTCCACTTCCCAACTGTGCAATGTCAACACAAACGCTGAACAGAATTAAAGCCTTTGGAATTCAATAGAATATTTTTCTATAGTCTGTTTCTTGTAATTTTTAGCCTCAAAAAATAGCATTTGTCCTCATTTTATATTTAAATTTTGTGATACTGACAGCAAGTATACTGCGAGTAGCGACTGGCAAGGTGAGGAACGTTGCTTGCTGAACTGAAGGCAGACATGAGACACGGAGAGGGTAGACATCCAGAGCTGCATTGCCTAAAACCTCAGAGTTTCTTTATTCCCTTCTATATGACTTTCTTTTGCATTTTTCTCAAAATGTAAAGCTCCAAACGTTGCGGAGCAATTCACTTTAAACTTTGCATATGACTTGCCCATGCACCGTTCTCGATTTTTTCAGAAGCTTTTTTTTATGTTTATGTTTGTTTTTGTTTTACAATTATTTTTTTTTTCAAGTACTAAAACGCAACAAAGAAAAATTGCTTGTGACAAAATTTCTGAGTTGAATGCCATAAAGGATTGCATTTTACAGAATGCAAATCCATTCTTTAGATTCTGACTTATAAAGGCCTAAAGTTTACTATTTTTATCTAATATGGGGGCTACATCAATCGGTTTCCATGGCAACAAAATATTGTTAATGACAAAATAAACGTTTTTCTTTTATTTTTGTCCCCCAAACATCATTTTGGAACACAAAAATTAGATCTTATTAGGAAAAAAAGAAATGCCTCTTGCTGCCGCAATGGCCCTGAAATCCCTAGTCTCTGCCCAAAAGCCAATTGGCTACTACAAGACCTCAACTGCACATGATTATGATATTTCCAGTGTATTATCAAAAAACAATAATCTTTTAATAGGGTCTACAGACCATCCATTTACACAGATCAAATAAGTATTAGCTATTATACAGATTTTGAGACCAAAGTATCAGAAAACAAGGATTTTCTGACTTTTTTACGAACTAGGTCTAAAGTGGAATCGTCTTCAGAGAAACCCCTCGGGGCCCAAATAAAAAGTTTATTTTATCCTAAGTTTATATTAATCAGTATCATAATTTTAAAAAAAGGAGCGGGACCAAAAACCTAGTTTATCTTAACCCAGAGTTCATCTTGAACAGGGTTTATCTTAAGCGGATTCCACTGCACTGATTTTTTTACTGCTTCTAGGCAGCTACCACTGAGTGGATTAAACTTCAGTGAGAATTTGCCAGTTTTTTTTTGGTTACTATTAATAATCTGAAATTTAGTTTTTTGATGCATAAGACCAAACGTATCGTACAGTACAGTACTGAATTACGTGGAGCCATGGTATTGCATGTACTATGAGCTACTTTATATGTTTGAATTACGTGGAGCCATGGTATTGCATGTACTATGAGCTACAGTGTACTTTATATGTCTGAATTACGTGGAGCCAAGTATTGCATGTACTATGAACTACTTTATATGCTTCGTCTTTTTAAAAAAGTTATATCAAGGTGGCTGTTCTCATCACTGCACTCGTACTAACTGAAAACGTGTCACGGTTTGTGAGTACAGGTACATGGTCATACAGATTTTTTAACCCTTAATACATGTACAGATTTTTTTTTTATCTCCATCATTTTGATTTTTACATTTTGAGGAGTAGCAGATCTGGGCCTAATGCCAGGTCCAGACTTTGCTTGAATTTCAAAACTGGTTCATAATGTCTGGTTCTTTGTGAAAAGCTTCTATTTATTATTACGTAGGTGAGGTTACTTTAAGTACCTGCAGTTATCAACACCAGAGGATGAGGGTAAGAATTTCACCGCTGAATGCTCACCGCTAGTTTTTTCTTCTTTGAAACCGCAGTCTACTTTACATTGTATTTGTGACTTTGTTTTTTTTTTTAAACAGTTCCGATCTGCCCCTGAGGGAACAGCTTAGTGTCTCGGAGAGAGAGAAGATCGGTCGTCAATGTAAGCGAATCATCGACACTGGGAGGCTTCACTATCTCAGGAGCAAAGGCTTGAAAGCTACTCTTAGAGAGTACATAGATGAAGGCACGACGCCAGAGAATGTCGTCCTAGTGGCCCACCCATAGCTTTATGTATTTGTAATAAAGGAGAATCTTTGTTTTACTAACACGGCTGATTGTTTTGTCTTATAAATCTTATCATTACTATGTAGCTACCATATCAAATTTTCTTTTTTAATTTGAATACAGTAGGGTTTTCAGGACACAAGAGACAAGAAGTAGATACATTTATCTCTTAACTAATCAAAGTGTCAATGCAGTCTGCTTGTTCAAGCACACAAATCTGCGTTTTCCTGCAATAACTCTAACTAGGTTTCTTTTCAGGCTTATTTGAAACTTTTTAGTCAGTCATGTCAATTTTTTTTGTAGAAATTGAACAAAGAGAAATATTTGTTTTAAACGCTATGAAACAAATATTTTTGTCTCATTCGAATGAACGAAGAAAGTATGACTTTCAACATAATGTTATGAGTGAAAATATGTCATGTGACACATCTCACCTCTTTTAGCAACTGCTGGGCTTTAAACGTCTTCAGAGTTAACTACTATGTATTGTTAAATCATAAAAGTTAGAATGAAAGAAGAAAAGGACTTAAATCCTGCGCAGATGATATTGAAGATGTAAATTATTACACACCATATGCTAGTTGTTTTTTTTAAATTAAAGATATTGCCAAAATATGCAGATTGTTTTGTGTGAAACAGAGTTTGAGGCATCCTTGCTGTTCCTGTACTCTAGAAGTCTGAAACATTTGTCTAGAGCTCCACTGAAATCAGCTGAATTGCACTGGTACAATAAAACCCAAATCTTATGACTCCAGGAGTAGAGACAAGCGTTGAGATTTCATAGTTCCCATCTTTCTCTCATTTTGGGCCGATAAATTTTTATAGAAATAGTAAGAATCTTATCGGCTAATTTGGCACTAATGAGGACAAAACCACCCAAAAGTAAAACACAACCAGTGCAAGTAAGTCTGATGTTGGAAACTTTAAGTTGAGAAATCCACTCTAAAAAGTAGGCTATATTTGTTATTTTTTTTCCTTTTCTCTACATTGTAAACCACAAGAAGTGCTGATATCTTAATGTAACAAAGTGTTGGTGGTTTCATACAGTTTTCAACCTTTGGAAGCCAAGACAAATGCGTCATGTCAAATCACATGGTCTTGTAATGTTAACAGCGTCAGTGTAATAGTCAATTCATTTGCTCTTGTCATGAGACAAGCCGTATATCAAGAACACTCCTCGATATTCTAAATGCAGAAACTGATCCTAAAAGAATAGACGATAGATTTGAAAGAATTCCTCCCCCATGGGAGGAGCACAACGTAACCTTTGATTTTTCCCTAACATTACTCAAAAAAGAAGAAACTAGCAAAATGGTATTTCAACAAGAATTTGCTCGACTGCGAGAAAAATATATCGCTTTTAATGAGGTCTTCACTGATGGGTCAAAAAGAGAGAAGGTAGCAGCTGCCTCCTTCTTCCCAAAAGATCCTGATAACTCAGAACAGAAACGTCTTCACGATGATTCCACAGTTATTAATGCTGAACTTGAGGGTATATCATTAGCCCTCAAACTTTAAGATCTGCAATATACACTGACAGCCTCTCGGCCATGCAGGCCCTACAGGGAAAAATTTTTAAGAATAAAAGGTATTGCTTACATCTATAACCTTTTAGAGAAAATGGCTCCTCGGACAAAAGTGGTCCTGATATGGCTCCCTTCTCATGTAGGAATACCCGGAAATGAGACAGTGGATGAACTTGCCAAATTAGCGCTCAATCAGGAAATGCCTGGTCATAAACAAGTCATCTGGTCCGACCTGAAACTCAAAGTAAACAGGCATCTTATACTGTTGTGGCAGACGGACTGGGATACTGAAGTCAACAATAAACTTTATGCAATTAGACCAAATCTTAAAAAAAGACTTGTTTCTGTGGAAAGTCTGAACAGAAAACAAGAGACTGTTGTGAGCCGACTCGGTATCGGCCATTAATGGATCACTCATGAATACCTTCTATAGAGAACAACAAACCTATTGTATAGCCAGTGAAAATCCGTTCACTGTGAAACACATTTTAGTAGAATGCGCAGATTTTTCGCTAAGCAAACAAAAATATTATAAGACTGATTTGCACTTATTATTTCGAGAGGTTAACGCCTCTCAAATTTCGAATTATCTGAAGAGATTGGATTATATAGCAAAATCTGAAGCAAATGTATAGAACACTTTTTAAACTTGAAAATAAAGTATAAGATTTTTAAAACTTGATTTCAATATTATGAGATAGGTTGGCAAGTTTATAGGGTCAAAGTAAGCTAAATTTGAAGAGATCTTAAGCCCTGAGATCATTGCTAATGATGGACTGGGCTTGTATATAAAAATTCAATCAACCAATTGAACCAAAGCTCACCCAATTTCTTCAGCTGTGTCTCTGCCTCGTTAACTTAAACCCATACACAGTTAAGACTTTATACAGAGACAAAAAAAGGGGATTTTTTCAAACTCCTGCGGTAGGGGTGGTCCCCATGTAGTTGAGCATTACTGTGGCAGAAAATGAGCAAAATTCTAATGCTCTACAAAAGATGTAGTAACCTTGTATTCTATTTTTTAAACAAAAAAAATCTACATGTAACCAACTTGGATAATGCAGCAATATTTTGCTATTGTAACCTTTTTTTAAGTATTGTAAAATACATGTAGTTTGTTCATAAAAGTTGATTTATAAAGGATGGAGAAGAGAACAAATGGGACTTTGTTGGGCTTTTGACTGCAGTGCAAGTTATCCAAGATCAGTAAGAGATATCTATTCTTTTTGATTATCTGATGGCATTGCCTACGCAAGCAAAAACAACAGCGCTGAGCGCTGAACAAGCTATTTGTATCAGAATCTATTGGATTGCGGATCCATCCTGCAAAGTCTAAGGTACTACGGGTTGGAACCCAGACTTCTGAAGCAGTGATGATAGGTGATAAGCCACTTGAGGATGTTGATGCATTTTGTTATTTGGGAAGCAATATTGATCAGGAGGGAGGAACATCAAAAGAAATCAAAGCACGTATTGGAAAAGCTCAAGCAGCATTTACTACTTTAGACAGGTTTTGGAAGACAAGAGACATTTCACTGAAGACAAAACTAAGAATATTCAATTCCAACGTCAAGTCAGTACTTCTCTACGGATGTGAAGCATGGAATGCATCAACAATGTGTACAAAAAGGATCCAGGTGTTTATCAATAGGTGTCTGAGAAGAATTCTAAGGATTAAGTGGACGGATAAGATCAACAATGAGTCACTATGGGAAAGAACTAGACAGATTCCAGCAGGAGATGAAATAGGAAGGCGACGATGGAGGTGGATTGGCCACACTCTAAGAAAGCCATGTGGCACCATGACAAAGAATGTGTTGGACTGGAACCCACAGGGGAAAAGATCAAGAGGAAGACCCAGAGGAACGTGGAGAAGAGTCAGAGACAATGATGTAAAAGACAGCGGACATATATGGAACCATGTTAAGCGAATGACCCAGGATAGAGAGAGATGGAGGGGCTTTGTTGATGGCCTATACCCTGCTCCAGGGTGAGAAAAGCAAAGAAGAAGAAGAAGATTGCCTAGGCAACTATATTAAAAACGAGGTGGAAATATCTTAATAGCTGGACTGGATTATTATAAAGACAGCATCGCATGAAATACATATTATCTATACATGTACATTATTATACAATGAGTTTTTGTGTGACTCTATCATGCTCGTGTCCCGTGTCGCTCATAGGTGCCTAGCAAGGACCTTCGCCATGAAACTTTTTATTTTGGAGTGTAGTGGCAACATGGTATAGGCTTTTTCTCTAAGTGGCACAGCGGTGCGGGCTGAAGCTACTTTAGTCGAAGGTTCAGGTCGTACATGTACTAAAGGCGGGCATTTCGGGCATTTCCACTCAAGTTAAAGCCTACTTCTCTCCACTGCTAGTTGATAACATACCTTTAAAAGACATCAATCTATGACTTATAATGAGTTCAACTTGTTCTCTAAGAGGATTGGATTAATGTCGCAGAAACCAATTCTGGTTAGGTAAAGCCAGAATTGTATGGTTGCTGTCAAATTCAGCGTATTAACACTATTCATACTTGATGAATACATGAACCGGTAATCTATGAATATAATGTACACGGAGATTCTACATGTATATCTAAACCTTAGCAGTGTTCTTGTCTGTAGTCACAATCTAAACCTTAGCAGTGTCCTTGTCTGTAGTCACAATCTAAACCTTTAGCAGTTTTCTTGCCTGTAGTCACAATCTAAACCTTAGCAGTGTCCT
>BMAT01011801.1:2202-14350 GCA_019649035.1 Elysia marginata | reverse complement strand
TCCACTGCTAATTTCATACCTTTACAATATTTAAATCATGTTATCTCCAAGGCAATTTATTCACCCATGATGACAAATAAAAAAGTACGTGTACCACCCATAGAGAAAATAAAAGAGAAAAATCAAGGAAGAAAGAAAGGTATAAAGTTTTATTACAATTTCAAACGTAACATTAACTTAGAGGTTTTTTTTTTTAACTTTAAGTGGTCGTCCCTCTTCAACAGGCCTAAACGTGCATAAACGTTTTCCATTCAAAACTACAACAAAAGTCGTTAAAGTTTTGTCTAAACATCTTAGTTTATTCAAACAGAAAAAAGGCTTATTTTCAGCTGGGTAGATTTATGTGAATTTACTTATAAGTACACAATATGTTCGGTTATTGAGAATTAATTAAGTTTAGTCATTATTATAGCCTTAACCCAGCTTGCGGCCATCCTGGCAAATAGGAATGGGGAAAAACAACTTGGCAAGGGAGGTAAGAGATTCCTAATTTCCTATCTAAGGTCTAATTTCTTGTTTTTGTCTCTCACGAACTGCTGTGGCGACTTGGCTTTCACTGTTCACAAGCAAAAATTGATCAATCTGCATTAGAGTCTAGAATCTAATCGGTAAACATGCTGTACCCCGTTGTAGCAATTTTAATGCTAATGAACGTATTCAATTTCAATGGAATCAGTTATTAAAGTCAAAGGAGCAATGTGATCTTATCTACTCTCTCTCTTTTTTTAACCATACTTCGTGATTCGTCTTCAAAATCAAATCTTTAAGAAGTCAATGGCAGTCTTGTCTCTAGAGTAGATCTAGATTAGCCTTTTAATTACTCATATTCATAGATTTTTTTCTAACCTAAAATTTTGATCTAAATTTTCACGCGCCTGGTCATGGTACTGGACTAAGGACTTTAAAAAGAAGCAGAATAGGAATTAGGGCCTTTAGAATCTTGGCAGAATCTTTAGAAGTCTCTTTCTTTCCTAATATAAAAATAAATGGTGTTGACCTTGCCAAACTTAACTCTTCTTTACTGTAAAAATGCTGTCAGCGTCGCTAACTCTCTGTACCATAAGGGCGCTTATAGCGTTTGCTAAAATTTAGTACTTTAAGGATCTAGGCTGTTGTTTCCTCCTTTACAGTTTACTCAATGATGAAGCATACAGTACGAACTTTGACAAATGCTGTAAGTTTCCTCTCAGTCTCAGCCTAGACATAGAGAGGTATTGCTGAGAGCGTTCTTAAAAATGTTAAAAAAAAAATTGAGAGAAAACAACTTTGTTGAAACGCATGAATTAAAAAAATAATTCTGGCATGGTTTGTGAAAAAATTCCGATTGAACTGAGAAGATTTCAGGTCAATATTTTATAGTTCAGCATATGATGCTTTGAGGATTTTCATGTGATTGAAATTCTTATTTTTTAGATTTTTATAGGAAATGAGAAATTGCCCCCTTGCCATATTGTGTATAAAAATAGTTTTTAAAGTTTAATGGACTTTCATATCTTCTTTTCCATCTTATTTTCTTTTAAATTACTCTTGTTCTAATGTCAGTTTGGCTTCTGGAAATTCCTGCACCTTTTCTGACGTAGTTAGTCTAGGCCAAAAATTGTCCATGAATGAATAGCGACTAAGACTACTGAAAAAACTAGACCAGCTAGATTACCACAATTTTAGTCCTAGGCCTCAAACTTATCAATATCATTGAATCTCTCTAGATTTAGAGTTAGCTTTCTAGATTAAATCTTAGATTTGAGGTGATCACTAAACTACGTTAATTAGACTATCCTAATCCCTGACCCTAAATTCCCTCAAGTGCACAATTGCTGATATTCACATAAAGTGCCAGGTACTCTTGAACAACTGTGGTGTGTAGAGGCTTTGTCAGGTTGATAGAAATATATATAATATCATTATTGACTACAGCAGAATTTGCAAGAAGTCAACTCGCTTAAAGTCAACACTTCACACCAGTCCTGTTTTTTTCTTTCTTCATTTAAGTAAATTTATTTCGCATTAGGTCAACACCTTGTGGTCAAATGGAAAGATATAGAGAGGCCCCAGATGGGTCTTGGTAGAGACAAAGAGAAATAGCGGAGGTGGGTGGGTGGGCAGTCTTTGTTTTAAATCATGATTGAAGACACTGCGTGCAGCGCTTGCTCGCCTGCCTGGACCCACTGGCCTGGGGAGGGCTAGTGCGGCTGGACAGAAAACAGTAACAGGTGCTGATTGGTGCAGTTCACTGATAGTTCTCCCACTCCTTCCCTCCTCACCAAACCAGTGCAAACATAGTGTTCATGTGTTCACCTACGCATTCCATCACTGCGTCTACATCTAGGCTAAGCTAGCCTTCTTAATTACTCTGACTTTAGGTTAAAGGGCAGATTGGCATTGACGCTAGGCTAGGTCTTGGCTATTGCCTGATAGTTGTCACCCAGTAGCTGTCCAACTCTAAGGGCAGATTGGCATTGGGGCTAGGCTAGGTCTTGGCTACTGCCTGACAGTTGTCACCCAGTAGATGTCCAATAAGATGAGAGTATTCTCAGTTGTAATGAGCAATTATTAACAACTTTTTATCTCCCTTGACAACAGTTAGCTCAAATGTGGCCAGTAGGCACTCCATGTTAAGTCACAAAATAATCCAGCTTGTATTTCACATGATCAAAGTAATTTTAACTTTCTCTCTTTTCTTTTGTAGTGACGCAGCCTCATGAATTAAAATTAAACTACATCGTTGAAACAATCCGGGATTAGGATTTTATTTCATGATTTATCTGGATTACCAGCTCAGAGTAACAAAGTTTGGTGAGTATCAGTACATATCTTGTGACATTTTATGATAAATTTGATTAAAAAAACAAACAAACAGTAAAGTTCAACCAAAATAAAAAGTTGATGAGAGGAACATGTGCTGCAATGTTCATTTTGAAAAATTTTAAAACACATTTACATACATGTACATAATTTTGCTCTATATATGGTAGTTTTTTCCATTGAATGAAGTTTGTTTCTTTTATAGATTGAAAACGAGGTATAATTATATATCACTGTTTACTGCATCCATCCACAATATACCCAATTATTGTAATAAATCTCATTTATAGGACTTAAAAAAAAATTACTTAAAAAAGATCCCCAAACCAAACAAATCCCTTTTCTAACATGGCCGTGTAATTTTTCATTGTTTTCAAACATACGTACATCATACAATGTACATATAAAATATGCTTCATGGTAGACTTTACCAAATGAATTGTTTTTCTTTTCTAGATTGAAAACTAAATAATATAAGTATATTAACATCTACTACACCCATCCACATTATATACACATTATTATTCGTATAAATCTCATATGTAGTTAAAGAAAGTTAATTGAAAAAGATCCCCAAACTAATCAAACACCTTTTATCTAACATAGCAATGTAATTTTCCATAGTTACTTCAATACTCATTGTGATAGAATTTATTCCGAACTTTTGCCCCTGTACAGGCTTGGTCAATTGAAGTAACCAAATTACTGTACATCCATTATAATGTGATTTGTGATAGATATATCTCTTTAGTCTTAAACTGCCTGATGTTTAGCAATCTGCAATGCTTTTTTAATCTTTGATTATGACTTAGCTAAGTAATGCAGTAATCAATGAAATGCAATTCCTTTTCAATTTTAAAAAAAATTGGCGTCTAGATGCCACACAGTTTGTGTTTAAATCTGATGAGCACTGGCTTTTGAACACACGACCAACAAAAAGAACAGCAACAACAAAAATAGGGAATGAGATTAGAGGTTAAACAAGAGTAACGTCCCTTTTCCAGAAGACAACACTCCAAAATACTATAGTGGTTATTGTAATCTAGACCTAGATTGTAGGGTAAGTTTCTTACTTTTATAAACGATTTGACATCTAGAACTTAAAAACTATAGAGCTAAATAAAAAGTTTATCTTCAAAATAAATCTGTCGCATAAATTTTAAAAGATTGTAATATTTGTATTCATAAGATAGTGGAGAGACACCAGGAAAGTTCCGCTACTCTTGTTGAAATCTCATTCCCTAAAGAACAATTTTTTTATCTTTCATACTCTAAGTGTGTACAGATTGCATAAAATAATAAATGTATAGTAGTTGGTTTCAGTGAAGGTTTCGTAGCGATTTTTAGTATGTTTGATTGCATTGGGCTTGGTTTGCAGGCAAAATCTTTCCTCCAAGTTAGTACATGTTTTGAAAAAACTACAAACATAAATAGTCGAAAAATTCTGTGCAGTGTACATGCACCTAGAAACTTCGAGAAAACCATTTTTGCAACCCCAAAGAAAATTGTACAACAATTTGGCTGCGACCTTGAAGGTTTTTCCGAAACAAAACCAAGAGCATGAATTAATAGGCTGAGTTTTTTTTTAAATTATAAATCCTCTCATAAAACCCACAACCTTGTCCTCAAGTAGTCTACAGGCTCAACACCGCCACAGAACAGTCATTAAGATATAGGCTTAGAACGGCCTTGCGATAGAACACTGAACAGGGTGTCCAGTGTCGTGTCGTGTCACTGAAAATGATCTCACCAAGTACAAGAACTTGCAATGCGTGGTGCTTGAGAAATGCTTACATTTTTTAAACCAAAGTCTTTTTAAAGTGTTATAGCAGACCAGTTATTACGTGTCTTTTCACACACCAGATAACGTTACCAGAAAATTGTGTAGGGCATGCATTTGAATTTTGATTGGATATCTTTTTTAAGGAACTAGGTGTTAGTCTAGGCTAGATTGTTGATTTGACTTTGAGGAATTCGATTTAAGGGTATGAAGTTTGAGCAATTGTTGATTTGACTTTGAGGAATTCGATCTTAGGGGATGAAGTTTGGGCAAGGCAGTTGATTGGGTGTCTTTTAAGGATGTTAAAGGATAATATAGACTAGAATTAGAAAGTTGCTGTGATGTATTTTGAGGAAACAGATAGTGTAGAGGAAAGTATAGGCTAGACAGTTGGTTATGTGTTTTTAAGGGCTATTTGAAGTTCAGGGCTGTGTATTTAATATGCGTGTGTTGGGCCGACGCATCTTTATCTTTGGTATATTATTTATTTTATTGGTCTTCGTATCCTATAACTGCAATTGATAAAATGTGGTACTTACAATAATCATTCATTATCCAAACACTCACCCCCCCCTTCCCCCACACACCATCACACATCCACACTTCACTCATCAGCGCTTTTAAAATACTTGAAGTGTATGAACTATGACACATAATTTTCACACGGGAAATACCAATGCGTTGGTGCGTTTGTTTTCAGAAAATGCAATTATCAATTCATCCACATATACTTACAAAATCAGTGAGCTAAGTTTCAAGCTTGATGACTTTCTGATTGAGAGAGAGCAAGCGGTGCGAGTTTCCGCTTGTTTCTCCACGCTAGAGCAGTGAGCAGTGGCGCAATCGGTAGGGCGGTTGACCGCTATCTGAGAGGTCCCGGGTTCGATCCTCAGTCCGGGCTAAATTTTAGTAGCTCCCCTGTGCCCACCCAGCACTTGATGGGTAGCTAGGTGTCTTAAGACTCGGCGAAAGTAAAGGTGGCGAGGAAAGCAATGGCAAACTACCTCACTATGCTGTGTGCCTAGAAAAACAAGGACCCTGCTCCTTGTTCCCCTACGCTCATGTCGAGTATGGGACTACCTTTACCTTTACCTAGAGCATGAACAGATCACTCCTCGCTATAGTTACAGGAGGTGCAGTGTTTTACAAACACATTAGTTCTGACCTGTATCTCAGCACGGTCACGTGGATCTAGGGGAAAGCATCTGTCTCTTCCGCCTTCTCCTTGCATATTGCGCACCTCTTTGTGTGGCACGATAGAAAACAAATATTGCACCCATGATGATGAAAATCGCGTGGTAAAAACAAGTCAGAACCATTCAAAGACAGCAGGATGCGTAGCCTAGTGAAATTAATACTGTCATACAAGAGTGTTGCACCATTGGCGAGGTGTACTTGAGTTAATTCGGAGGGTTTGGTAATGTTTAATTAATTTCACTCGCAGTTTGACTACCCTTTCAAACGTAAAAAAGAAATAAATTTCTAACCAGACATATGTTTTTAAGAAGTAATAATTATTTATTATTTTGTCAATGTATCGTACCGTACAGCATGAACCATCAAAAGACGTTATCTAATCATCTAATCAAACCGGGTCACAAAAAAGAATAGAAGAATGCACAGGGCTAGGGAAAAATGATTGGTTGGTTAGATAATCCCGCCAACAGCTTGATGACAACGCGAAGATAACGCGCCGAACTAAGCTGGGTGCGGGCGCACGGACGAAACTGCGGGAATATCCGCGAGTTTTGATTGCGCGCCAGCCAGCAAGCAGGCCTACCAGCCCGGCTACGATGGGCTTTCCGTTTCGGATATGCTCACTTGATTCCCGTGGCAGACGAGGACTTGAAGCGCGGTAGTAGAGCAGCACATTTCCCCTAGTCCGCCGCGCAGTGCAGTGCATACTGCAGCAGTGGAGAGGAGCGACTACACGGAACTACAGCCGAAGCAGCTGGTGCTGATGATGCAGAAGGTAAGTCTCTTTTGTGTTAGATTTACTCCTAATTGCTGTTGAAAAAAATTTTAATTAACATTAAAGACAAAGTTGCATAGATTATAGTTACATGTGTAAACATTCAGAACAATTTCGTTGGTTTCAGCGCCAGCTTTATGAATCATACGTGTAGAGCTGCAGTGAATCGAACAAAAATAATAACCATCCGTGCATATAGAAAATTCGTTATTTTTCCTTCCCCCCCCCCTCTCTCTCTCTCTCTCTCATTGTTCTCCTCAAAAAGGTAAAGAATAACTCGCTAAAGTATGTGGCATGGATTTGACATTTCCCCGTGGTCTGCGAGGATTGTTTAGGTCTCACTGGTAAAGCTGCGTAAGATTGTTACACTTTGTTTCTTCTCTCCATACAGTAGTCTCCTGAAACCTCTTATTTTATCTCACGCGATGAGAGTTAGCGCTACCATTTCACAGATCACTTCCTACAACAGCCTGAGGTCGCGGGTTCGATTCCCACAGTTGTATTTACTCTTGCTAGCTAGGCTCTCGTTGCTATTTGTGGTGTAACACTATAAAATGTTTTCTCCTTACTGTTGTCGCGTCTGAAAACGTAATATTCTGAAAAACAATAGATTTACTCTGTATATTTATAATTCCACCCTCAAAGTTTTTTTTTTTAAATAAGAAAACGGCGCATTTTAAGCGCACCCATGTAGAACCGTTGTCTGGAGGAGTCTTGAAGCTAGTGAAAGAGTTCACCGCTTTACTGTGTTTATGCGTTTGGCAATTCTTGATTAAGCTAATCTTTGCCGTCTTCCTGTCTTTGGCATGCGGATTTGGAATGGTTTCGTATTTCTCGCCAAGGAAGCGAAGAAAAAGTATCAACAACTTTCCCCACTCCCCACCCGAAACAACCCCTCCTCTCTCTCTCCCTCTGTCTCTATGTGTGTGTGTGCGTCTGTCTGTCTGTCTATCTTTATCTATCTCTTGCTCTCTCTCTGTCTCCCTCTCTCTCTCTGTCTCCCTCTCTCCCTCTTTCTCCCTCTCTTTCTCTATATGTGTGTGTGTGTCTGTCTCCCTTTATCTCTCTCTTGCTCTCTCTGCCTGTCTGTCTCACTCTCTCCCTCTCTTGCTCTCTCTGTCTCACTCTCTCCCTCTCTTCTCGCCTTCTTTAGTCTCCCCCATTTTCGCTGTCTCTCCCTCACTTTCTCGACCTCTGCCCTCTCTCACCGCCTCTTTTTAAATTTTTCTCCATCGTCTCTCTCTCTGTCTGTCTGTCTTTCTCTTTCGTCCTTTTCAATCAATGCAACTATTAATGGATTCTAGTCCTGTCTTTAGACTGGCAGGCACAGTTAATGAGCGCAGGGACTCCCAAGTTTTGTATTAGAGATATGGAGGAGAGAGCTGCAGAGCTATCATTACATCATAGTTTGAGGAGGCTGGCACAATAAAAACAAAACTTTGCCCGTTTAGCCAACAAAAGGGTATTATCACCAAAGGAAACATTATCTGAAAACAACATTTATGTATCAGGGATGCCAGTTTTACGATTTTTTACAGGAACTCCGATTTTCTAGCAGTTTTCTTTAGCCAAAAAGCAGGAAAATTTGAAAAAAGATTTAAGACTTAGATCTTAAAGAAAATCCACCAAACTTAAGATTTAAAGAAAATCAAACACTTCTTTTAGTTTTTACAGCTGTGTAGGCCTTAGCACAGAGTTTCATATAGCAATGTTACTATTCGTTGATACATCAAAGATTCTATATGGACAACTGTTGATTGTCAGCGCAAGGTAGATGTGCAAATTTCTTGCTTTTTGTGCATAAGACACTTGCAGTTGCATCCCTGATATAGTTGGTTGGTTGGTTGGTTGGTTGAATTTTAACGTCTCTTTTCAACTACAAGGTTATATCAGAGACGGCGCTTGGGACAATTGAAAGCGTGCTGCCACTCTGTGATGTACGGAGCTTTGCATGCACCACACCCAGTCACATTATCCTGACACCGGGCCGACCAGACTTAGCACTAAATCCATAATGCCAGACACCAGGCGGATCAGCTACTAATACCAATTTTAAAGTCCTTGGTTTGACTCGGTCGGGGATCGAACCCGTACCTCCCGATCTCTGAGCAAGTGTCTTTACCGCTAGGCCACAGAGCCGGTCGTCTCTGATATACAACCCGCTCTACGTACGTTGAAGATAAGCCACATAAACTAATCAACAATCTGACACAGCTGGTAACAACATCAGTTAGGTTTGTTTTTATCCCATTGTGCTCAACACGTTAATTCTGAGTAAATTTAAATGTCGCGCTATCTACTTCTATCTGGAAAACATTTTTGCATCCACTTGCTTTTTTTTTTTGCCCCGTGCCATTTCTATAATTTTGACTCGGGTCGATTAGTCTTGCTAATATTTCTTTTAAACAATAAGGATTTATATAGTTGATTTGAAGAGACAGACTCGTCAGAGGACGTTCGTATGAAAGTTTAATGAGGCTTGAAGGTATGGGGTAGTGAGAAGTTGTTACAGTCTGATATACAGAGGACATGTTACGATAGATAGGTTACATATATTAGATTTGCTAGTCTGTCTGTGTGTCTGTCTCCCCTCTCTCTCTCTTGTGTTTCTTGCTATGCCCACGGTTCCTCTCACCCTTTCCCTCTGTCCAACTCTCAGTATGAAGGAGGTAAAGCATCCATACTCTTTGTAATTTGACCTTTCCTCCACCCCTCATTCTTTACTTTTCTATAGTTTTTTATGTTCTGGTTTTCTGTATGATAAATTTTAATTCATATTATTTCACACAATGCCGTCTTTTGCCCCACCCCCTTTCTCCACCTTTCTTCCTCATGTTTTTTTAAGTATGTCAGAGCGCCGTTTTCTTTTATTCCTCTGGATTTAAAATTTGAAGCCCAGAGGCATGAAAACTATATTTTGGTATGAACAACCCTCCCTGCTTTTCTTTCTATTATTCTCTTTCTCCCCCTCTCTGTCACCTCTAATTCTCACTGTCTCAGTCTCTCCATTTTTCCCCACTCCCTTTCTATTTCAAGACGCTTGTTCTCCGTAACCCCCCCCCTCTCAACAATCTATTTGTATATTTGCAATCTATTGAAAGTATTAAGATTTTTTTAAACAAAGGGGCCTAGATAGCTCAGTTGGTAGAGGCCTCGCTCCGTGGCCCAGAGGTCGTGGGTTCGAGCCTCAGCCAAGCACAGTCCGGGCCCCTACTGGTTGGGTCGGTATCAGTATAATGTGACCGGCTGAGGCTAAGTCATGGTATCCCCGCTCGTCTCTGGGTGGCAGCCCGTACATTGTCATTGGGACCCAAGCCCTGAGAGCACCTTTGAAGTGGAATTGGGCTTGTAAAAATATCCTTCAATCAATCAATTTTTTAAACAAAATATTACTTCCATCTTTAAACTTTAAATGCATGGTCTTAATAACTAAAGAGTAACTTCCCTTTCCCTCTCTTTCAAACTAATTAGTTTAATAAAGTAATGTCAACGGCCAGCTGCCATTAACTTAACTTAACTTAAAATACCGGGAATTTAAAACAATACTAAGTCTTGTTTCTAACAATCACTTTTATTAAGTCATATGAGATATAGAATAAATAAAAAAAGTGTGTGAAAACCATTTTCACGAACTTCTGTTTTTCACAGGAGAAAAAAAAATACCAAACTTCATGACCGAAATTTTGAAATGCGCATTTGAACTTGTTGATGTTCGTTGTACTTGTTAAAACGGCACCGGAAGTTCTTTTAAGATATCGATTCCTGTTCTAGTTTTTAGTTCTTTCACTTTTAATTCACCGCTTTGACATAAAAAAATGTTATGCTCCATTCAATCTTCACGACATTTTACGACTTCGGACCAAATTTGATATGTGTTCTAGAAGTGCTTGGGTTGTTGGTCCTCATTTTGGCCTACCTCATTATTATTAATACTTTAATATTCCCATAGCATGGAGGCTTCCAAACAAAGCCTGCTGCCTCAGAGGGTCTAGAAGCTTTCACCTCTTGTTTTCTAAAAGGTCAGCATTGTGTTCCGTGTCTTAAATTCACCGACTGTCTCCATCATTCTGTCTGTCTGTCTATCTGTTTCTGCCCCGCTCCCTCCTCCTCCTCCCCTTTCTCTCTCTCTCTCTCTCTCTCTCTCAACTCTCTCTCTCTCTCATTGCGTACGCATTTTGTCGGTTTCCTGTTTGTCGCTCCTTCGTTGACCAGTACCTCTATCACTACACTCTTGCAGTATAAAGTCTCATTACATTACTATCCACTTACTCTTAAAGCACGTACAGTGGAATTCGACTAAGTCTAAAGTCAAAACTGCCGGGCCTCACTGATTCCTAGGCAAAACTTGCATCAGGGCTGCAGCACCACAAGGTTGCCTTGAACTAGAGTGGACCCGCCTAGAAATGAAGACCACAATCTTTTATTTTTCCTTTAAACTTCAATTAGCAAGGAAAAAAAACCAACGACGACGAACTGCTCCGCACATCTTCATTCTTAAAAGTATTAATATCCGTAAGAAAAAAACAAAACAAACCCAAAACAAACGCGAACAATTTTGACTTGAGCTGAGTTTTCGTGATTGTGGGGTCATATTATGATACTCAAGATTTCAAGTGTTTGCCTAGCCTGTTTTCTGTCATGCCACTGTCCCACGCCTTGAAGTGTAAAATTGTCGCCAACACAAGAATACATTTTAATGGGTTGTTGCCACCACAAAATACATTTTAATGGGTTGAAGTATCTCGCACCCCGAGACTGAGATTGGTTTGTAGACAAAGTTTACGCCCGTCAACAGCTTGGCCTGTCCTGTACACAGTAGTTTATTATTTCAGAGGGTCTGACTAAACAGCCTGCATCCTGATTCTGCTGTAGCTGCAGTGATGATGCCACTGGTGCTTCCAAGTGGATCAGTTTCTCGTTTTGTGTTTGTTGATACTCTCGCTTGCTTTGCGGTGTCAATTTCTCAAACTTGTGACGCCAACCTTGCCAGGCTGCGCGTCTAGTTGTGGTCTTCATCTTCGTTGTTGTTCTTGTCTTCCGTTTTTTGTTGTTGTTTGTAGCTGCTGTTGTAGTTGTTGTACACCATCATCACCAGTCATCATCATCATTATCATCATCACCCTCTTCTTCTTCTCCTGTTCTGTGGAGCAGTTTGGCTCAGTGGTTTTCGCGTCATACTCGTGATCCGGCGCCACTCTGGGCGCCACTTTACCATGCTGAAGCCCGATGTTCTTTACGGCTGCCACACGTTGCAGGCACAACCCCTAAAGGATACAATGCTTCATTAGAACTGCGGGGTTGTAGTATGTTTCCTCTGAGCGCCACTTCACCATGCTTAGGGTGATAGCAAACTATGCAAGAAATGCGTTTAGACTGGCCTGTTGACCGCGGCAGACATTTCTTATGTTTACATTAAAAAAAAACAAAAACAAACCTGGACTGCTCAGTGGCGGCCATGGCGCTACAACACAGCTCATTACTATTAATATATATTACTTTTACTGTTCAAGATTCCATCGCTAAAACACAGCTCATTACTATTAATATATTAAAAAAGAGCGCTTTTATATAGCGCCTATCCACTAAAGTGCTCT
>BMAT01011796.1:156682-167649 GCA_019649035.1 Elysia marginata | reverse complement strand
ACTTAGCACTAAATCCATAATGCCAGACACCAGGAGGATCAGCTGCTAGTACTGTACCAATTTTAAAGTCCTTGGTTTGACTCGGCCGGGGATCGAACCCGTACCTCCCGATCTCTGAGCGACTGTCTTTACCGCTAGGCCATAGAGCCTGTATGTTATATTCATAAAATTATCCGAAAGTAGATCGTGTTATCATGGGGTTCGAAACGCCTTGGTTTTGTTGTACTGTAGTCGTTAAGTGTTGTACGACTAGTAGTAGTTCTGGGGGGCAAACAGAAACTTAACATTGTTTCGGTGTAAAAATCTAAACAGTGGTCCTGGTTTCAATAATGAGAAGAAAGGGGAAGACAAGTGAAGCTTTATCAGTGTGTCGAAATGTCGGTTGTGGTGGGGGGGGGGGGGGGTTGTTTATCATGATATGGTAAGAGACGAGTTTTGGCGACTTTACAAGAGACCTTAAGCACACGCACCGTGTATCACTAAGCGTACGTGAAAGTCGAAAAGTAGATTGAGGAAACTCTAAAAATAATGAAACCAGTTTCTAAAAATAGACCCACAGACGTTCCCGTCATATTCACGCGTTGCTGCTATATAGGAGAGAACATTCATGAAATTGAAAGGTGTATGAAAATTGAAATACATTGTGAACATGTATTTTTTTACAGTGCTCTTGTTTTCTGTAATTCTTAACTGTTCTTGGTAGTTTTCGTTGTTGTCGTTGTTGTTTTCACCTAAGATAGATAGCACTTAAAATTGCAAACCACCTACAGTGGATATGTATTGTAGGCCGTCCTAGTCTAGTCTCATACCCTTTAGCCCGATCAGATCAGAGTTAGTCTAACTCTAAGTCGCATATTGACAAGCTGCTAAAATCTCTCAGATAGACTAAACTGCTACTGACCCACTTGAATTATTACCCTTGTTAGTCATCTCATCATTTCTACTTAAAATTGCGAAATCAATAAAACTAAAATTTATTATTTTTAAAATGAATAATTTAAATTAAGCTCCGTTAATGTAGCCGTTTGATGCAGACTTTTAAAGGTTTTTTTTTCTCAAAGCTACTGATATTGAGCTAGACCATTATCTTAGTGTTTTTTTTTGTACTGCTGTGACTTTTGGGAATGAGATTAGACGTTTTAATGGTAGCAAATAAGAAAATTATTTTCAACTTTCTGTTTACCATTTATGCCAAGAAAAAGCTGAGGAAAGATTTAACCCTTATAACAGAAAACACAAATTCATTCAAGTTACCAACATGAAAAAAATCATGAAGTCAGGGCGTGCATTACGAAACATCTAACATTGCTTTAGCTGTTAATTTGCTGATTGATCTAATTCACATTAACAGTTTAAGTAAACTTAAGTCAATACAGCGGTAAGATTTGCTTTTCCATGTTGAATTTACTAGCAAAATTTGTTTGTTTTCACATGACTAGTGTATATTGAAATCAGAATTTTTTCTTACTCAAAACGGAAAAAAAATCCTGAATTCAGGATAAATCCTGAGAATGCCCATCTCTGATGTTCATATTTGCATTATTTAAAATTTTCTTCACTTCCTACTTACAGTGGAGTCAACACCTTCAAGGGAAACTCTTGCTTAAAGTAAACACTATTTTGCATTCCCATTTTATATTTCTTTATATCTTTGTAACGTTTAAAGTCAACTCTTGCTTAAAGTCAACACATTTTTACGGTCCTGAGGTGTTGACTATCAGGATTCCACTGTATATTAATTATTCTATGAGGGTCATCCTTCGACTTTCTGGAAATGTAACATTACATGTATCGCTCCATCAATCATTTCCTCCTGATGAATTGAAGGGTATTTTTAGTTTACAAGCCCAACTCCACTTCAAAGGTGCTCTCAGGGCTTGGGTCCTAATGACAATGTACGGGCTGCCACCCAGAGACTAGCGGGGATACCATGACTTAGCCTCAGCCGGTCACATTATACTGACACCGACCCAACCAGTAGGGGCCCGAACTGTGCTCGGCTGAAGCTCGAACCCGCGACCTCTGGGCCACGGAGCGAGGACTCTACCAACTGAGCTATCTAGGCCCCATTCCCCTGATGAACAAGATGTACAGTACATGTATTTTGAGGCTGTGAATAGTTCATGGTTGAATGGTTCTATTGTTTGTGACGGTGGACAAAGAATTTAAACTATTTAAAGTGAAAGCAAAGAAATGAAGGCTCCTCTGGAAAGACTATTATTAGATGCAACAAGTTTCTCTTTTATAGTTATACAGTGTCGTGTCGTGTATTATTTCATGTTTAAGTACGTCACTGATGAAATTTATAACAAACAAACAAAATCATAGTTTTTCTTCTATCGCAAGTGGCAGATTTTAGATGCAGCCATTTCTATATTTCTAATTTCTTCATCAATTTACAAAAAATTTATGGCAGGACATTTTCCAGGAGTTTTAAAAATTTATAAAATAAGTCATTTTAACAGTACTGCTAGTTTTTCAGTTGTCTCCAACAATAGGGAATGAGAATAAAGCACAAAATTATCGTTCTTGCCTGCAAGAAATTGACTTCAAAGACGAAGTTTGCCAACAGGAACGATAATTTGGGCTCTATCTAATCTCATTCGCATTACTGTGTACACTGCCACAGATGACGGATTCAGGACTTTTTGTCTCTCCCAGCCTCATTTTAACTAACAACTACAATGTACTTTTTTCCACTCGTACATCTGCAGTTTGAAACGGGGCCTAGATAGCTCAGTTGGTAGAGGCCTCGCTCTGTGGCCCAAAGGTTGCGGATTCGAGCCTCAGCCGAGCACAGTCCGGGCCCCTACTGGTTGGGTCGGTGTCTGTATAATGTGACCGGCTGAGGCTAAGTCATGGTATCCCCGCTAGTCTCTGGGTGGCAGTCTGTACATTGTCATTGGGACCCAAGCCCTAAGAGCACCTTTGAAGTGGAATTGGCCTTGTAAAAATATCCTTCAGTTCAATTCAATTCATGCAGTTTGAAACTGATCTTATCCTTAAATCTTTACCACCACAAGAATTTCAAGCATTTTAAAAAGTTCTCATTATTTAAGACTTTATAATTTTCGTACAGTAATCAATTGAAAAAGCTACTTGGGCCTCTGGAACACTAAAATTAAAGCACTCCTGGAAATACCTTGCCAATAACTAAGTTGTCTTTGGTTTTATCCAACAGATCATAAAACAACTCTGCTGAAGAACCTTTCATGGTTAGTTGAAGCAACTTAGTTCCTCTCACTATAACAGATCACACCTTTCTCTTTCTCACCTGTGTACCAAGTTCTCAGTATTATGATTTCCATCTCCAAATCTCTATTCTCCAATCCTCACAGTATCATCTAGTGTAGAAATAGGACATTAACACTAACAAAGTCACCATAGCTTGAGATGAGACGCATGATTTCGGCCAAAGGTGACGTCTGGACAGTCCATTAGAGACTAGGAAGAGGGATGTGCCTCCTAGCGACTCTATGGAGCGGAGGAACTATAGAATTAACGAACTAATATGTTTCTATTAACATTAAAACCCTACTAGTACTAGCCCTCCCCCAATAAATGTCTTCCATTGTATAATTACCACAAAATGTTACTAACATTGCTATACATGTAATATTAACCAACCAGATTTTTTATAAATAGGAAAGGCACGGGGGAAAAAATGAATCAATTGAATAGGTAAGTAGATGTTTCCACGCTTCTAATGTGTAGCGGCAGGAGAAAACCCGCTATGAAAGTCCCAGAATGAAGTTGTATCGTTTGTGCCGTTTTGCTCAATATTTCCTGCACATTTTGCCTTTTCTGTAAACATTTGGTCTTTAATTTCAACAGAAGTTATGCTATCTTTTTGTGTGAGGTCACCAAATATTGAGAGAGGGCAGCAACTTTCTACAGGCCTAGCAGCACTAGCCACTAAACCACCAGCTAAGCAGACAAAAATATTATAAGACAACTAATATGCACACACTATTCCGAGAGGAGAAAGCCTCTCAGATTTCCGATTATCTGAAAGAGATTGGATTATATCGCAAAATCTGAAGCAATGTATAGAAAACTTTTAAAACTTGTATATAGTATCTAAGATTTTTAAAACTTGATTTTAATATATGAGATAGGTTGGCAAGTTTAAAGTATCGAAATAAGCTACAGTTGAAGAGATAGTAAGCCCTGAGATCATTGTTAATGATGGACTGGGCTTGTAAAAATTTCAATCAATCAATCAATAAAACCACCACTGGTGACTTATTCAGGTTTTTCTGTCATGCCATTAATTACAGGCCTGTACATCTTCATCTTATTCTTTTGATCAGCATTGACAAACTAAAGTTGGCGATCCCGTCTTTTTCTTGGATTAAAACCCAATTCACATTTGCAGAATATCTCTCTGGTCCATGACCATTGCAGTGTGGACATACTGTACATTCAAATTCTCAAGAACTTTCAGAAAATTGATTCTTTGACAATTTGTTCTTTCAGTTTCAGTCTCAAGTTCCCACTCTGTTGCTTCCTGTATCTGAATCCACTATAGCTGCTATAGCTTTAGTACCTTCTCTACACCTGTGTCCGGGACTCGTCGTTCTTCATCATTTCCAATGCTGATTTCAATTTTGTTAATCAGAACATATAAAACTTTTATGATTTTCTTTATTTTAGTATTTTTTCCCCACTCTATTAATCTTTAAAAAGATCTTCAACATATATTCAAACCATCAAATCAAATACAGTGAACCTCTTTTTTCCAAGTTCACAGCTCAAACCTTTCAATTTATTGGCATGAAATTTTGTTCAGAATAAATTTTGACTCAACACTAAGACAGGTTTAAGAACAGACAATGAACAATGGATGTAAAAAAGTAAGCACACTCATAGATAAATTGCAAAAAGAGCTTAGTCTTTATTATTACATTGTCATCAAAGATTGAAGTGTCAAACAGGAAGGTCCTATGTTAGAAATTATAACATTTAGGCAAATGACGCAAATTTTAAATAATGTAACACTTCTGGGATTAAGGGACATGAGTAAATTGTAACATACTGTACAATAAATAGATACATTATCACAAATAAGTTTAATACAAGCACGAGGCCTACAAGCTCCTCCTGCAGCCCTGACTTCATGTCACAGAATTCCCAACATTTTTCTTAACTTTTTGACAAGTTGGTGACACTGAATAATTTTCTGAGAATCTCCACCCTTGAGTTAGATTTGTACAGCAACAGATTTCTAATTTAACTTCCTATTCCCTGGTCTTCGTTGAGACGTTTTAATGGTAGCAAATAAGAAAATTATTTTCAACTTTCTGTTTACCATTTATGCCAAGAAAAAGCTGAGGAAAGATTTAACCCTTAACAGAAAACACAAATTCTTTCAAGTTACCAACAAGCAGTGCATAACTCACTTTATGAGAGCGCTACAGAAATGTCGATTCTTCAACAAATTTTAAGTTGTAGGGACAGGAGTGAGGTCGAGAGTTTCTACCGAGGCCAAAGTCAATCTGCCTACCTGGTTTGAGCTCAAGTTTTCTTTATTGAATTATTATTTGAACTCTTTTCCAGGTCTGCATGAGCTCTCATCATAAATTTACTCACTAACAAAGACTTGTTAACATAACAGCAAAACAAAACGATTTCTGCCTGACTATTACAATTTTTAACGCAAATTATAACCTACTATTTAGATCTTACAGACCTACATGCATCCTATTGAATCCTTGTTTACTCCAAGTGTTGCAAGCTTTATCTTTTCAAATTAGATATAATAAAAAATGTAATAAGGCTGCATGAATGAATAGCACTATACATATCAGACTGACAAAACACACCAATGTGCTTTCAAATCTGTTTTCATCATGCCTTTTGTCCGAACACATTAGTAGAGTTCCCTGTTATAAAATTCTTTTTTGTCACATTTTTGGTCAACCTTTTGAAAATTACAAAAATATTTTATAACCTCAAGGCTTGCTAATTGGTAAAAAAAAAAATCTTTTCCTTGCAATTGGAAGTTTCATAACCTTCACAGAATGTTTCAGTTTTCACCTTCGATGATTTTTAAAACCACCTCAGTCATCTCTAGCAGCAGTCTCATCATGTATTTACCCGAGCGCAGTGATTTCCTGGTATAATTCTTGTACCGTACACAGCATCGGCTACCTGAACAAAGTGATTTCCTAGTGTATTTCTTGTAATGTACACAAAGTTCGCTGTTCAAACTTTTGTGAGAGCTAGTGTGACAATTCTCACAGTTCTGGCAAAGCTCAGAATAAGTCAAACTGGTGCACACGCTTACATGTCCCTTCAAAAGTCACTTCACTGCCTGAAAAGTCTACCACCAGCAGTACAGAGTTCTCTCAAAGCCGACTGCAACAATATGAAGTACCGAAACTATCGTTGGCTGATGCACAAAGTGCTATAAGAGGTCTTGAACTTTGACACTTCGTCTTACAGCGTTAGAAAACCCTTCCTTGAAATGGAACCAGATCACGGTATCCAGGAGCTCTTTCTTGCTTTTGTCTGTAACAGAATAGGCAAGGTGGTATTCAGTCAAAGCAAAAAGTCACAAAAAAACCTTTCTCTAAAACATGTAATGCAGAACATTTTTTTTTTCAAATTAACTTGTTAGAATTTGATCAGGGATGCAAGCGTCTCATGCTCAAAAAGCAGGAAAATTTTACACTCTGTAGGTGCCCTTATTATTATGCTTATAGAAATTTTGATGGACCAATTAAAAAAGATAGATACAACTCTGTACAAGTGCCCACACAGCTATACAACAAAAAAGAAGTGTTTGATTTTCTATGACTCTTAAATTAGGATGCTTTTTTTAACATTTCAAGTTTTCCTGCTTTTTAGTGAAAGAAATCTGCTAAAAAATAGGAATTACTGCAAAAATCTGAAAACTTGCATCCCCTGATTTGAAAGAATCAGTGAAAGAAGTCTCAGACTCATCTTATGATGTTTTTTGGCCAAAAGATTTTCTTTTATCTAACAAAGAGAACTGTTGAGTAGAAAGAAGAAGGGCAATTCTCAACAGGCCTCTCTAGGAATGAGAGAAATGCACCAGATTGTATGAAATTTCTAAAATATTCTATGTGTGTGAGTTTCATTCATTACATTTTTTTTACCTCAAAATTTAACATCATATCCTTACGCTTAACTAGCTTTATGGGCAAAAGAAACTTACAACTTTCAATAAATCTGCAGAAGAAAACGCGGGAAAGCTAAAACGCAATACACTCCGTCCTTGTCATAAAGGATGTATTACTTAAAAAGCTTATCTGAACTCAATGGTTAACATAGCGAGATACAGGGCCGCCTTGGCCTGTGACTTCATTGAGTTAACTTAGTGGTTAATATAGTGTGATACAGGGCCGCCTTGGCCTGTGACTTCATTGAGTTAACTTAGTGGTTAATATAGTGTGATACAGGGCCACCGTGGCCTGCGACTTCATAGAGTTAACTCAATGGTTAATATAGTGTGATACAGGGCCGCTTGGCCTCTGACTTAGTGGTTAATATAGTGTGATACAGGGTCACCGTGGCCTGCGACTTCATAGAGTTAATTTAGTGGTTAATATAGCGTGATACAGGGCCACCGTGGCCTGCGACTTCATTGAGTTAACTTAGTGGTTCATATAGTGTGATACAGAGGCCTTGGCCTGTGACTTCATTGAGTTAACTTAGTGGTTAATATAGTTTTGATACAGGGCGCCTTGGCCTGCGACTTTGTAGAGTTAAATTTTGTGGTTAATATAGTGTGATACAGGGCCGCCTTGGCCTGTGACTTCATTGAGTTAACTTAGTGGTTAATATAGTGTGATACAGGGCGCCTTGGCCTGTGACTTCATTGATTAACTTGGTGGTTAATATAGTGTGATACAGGGCGCCTTGCCCTGCGACTTCATTAAGTTAACTTAGTGGTTAATATAGTGTGATACAGGGCCGCCTTGGCCTGCCTTGGCCTGCGACTTCATTGAGTTAACTTAGTGGTTAATATAGTGTGATACAGGGGCGCCTTGGCCTGTGACTTCATTGAGTTAACTTAGTGGTTAATATAGTGTGATATAGGGGCGCCTTGGCCTGCCTTGGCCTGTGACTTCATTGAGTTAACTTAGTGGTTAATATAGTGCGATACAGGGCCGCCTTGGCCTGCCTTGGCCTGTGACTTCATTGAGTGAACTTAGTGGTTAATATAGTGTGATACAGGGGCGCCTTGGCCTGCGACTTCATTTAGTTAACTTAGTGGTTAATATAGTGTGATACAGGGCCGCCTTGGCCTNCTTCATTGAGTTAACTTAGTGGTTAATATAGTGTGATACAGGGCCACCTTGGCCTGCGACTTCATTGAGTTAACTTAGTGGTTAATATAGCGCAACACAGGGCCGCTTGGACTGTGACTTCATAGAGTTAAGCAGCGCAAGATGAACCTGGAGAGAGAGAGAGACTGCACGAACCTTGTTTGGCTTCCTCCTCTACAGCATTTTTGGTCTGCGGTTTTTCCCGTTTCGTTCGCACAAGGTTGCCAAAAAAGTTCACAGTAGCCTAGAAAATAAAAGAAAAAACAAAACATTTCAGTATGGACATTTCAAACCCCAAACTTATGCTAAAATTATCCAAAATTCCAATAATTGTAAGGCCTGTACATTACAATATGAGCAGTAAAATTTGATTATCTAAATATAGTTCTTTATTTGTTGAATATTCAATTTATCCAAGTTTAAATTATTTGGACTCCATTCTGTATCTATACATTAATTCAATGAACTTTCCATTTGTAGCAATGCTGTTTTAATGGAGTTCATGATAGTTGAAGCAGATAAGATCTATATCATAAGTGTTATGTTTCAGTATTTGCTTTATCAGATTTAAAAAAGATACATAAATTGTGTTTTAAAACATTTAAAAAAATTGTGAAATAATTAACTGTCAGTAACATACTGCTAGGTTCAACTGGGTCAATGTATTGTAGTCTTGGCCAGCATGAACGTGTTGATTTCAACTAGCGCCAAATAATGAGATGGACATACAACAACCGTTTGTTGTTTTAAAAACCATTAAAACTTGACAGGCGTAAAAGTACAAACCTTTTGAGGGACAATGTTCTTCGCTTCCAATTTCTGCAGGTGGTTCGGGACAGCCGGCCCTGGTTTCTTCTTCCCTGGAGTTGAGTTTGTTGCTGGCAGGACCTTCCGTTTGCCGTTGCTGATGAGCAAACAAGAAATACATAGATTTCTTAAGAGAAAAAAAAACATTTTTGTTTAGTTTTTGTTAAATAACTAATTGATATGATCTAAAATGTATTTTTTTAAATGATATCCGAATATTGTTTGGGATACAATTTAAGGAAATCAAAATTCCTAAGAACAAGTACAGTGAAATCCTGTTAAGATAAACCCTTTTGGGTCCTACTCAAATGTTTATTTTATCCAAAGTTTATATCATTACAGATAGGAAAGGTGCCAAAACTCTAGTTTATCTTAACCCCAAAGTCGTCTAAACAGTGGACTCCACAGTAATACAAACTTTTCACTTTGTGTTGGTTAAACTTTTAACAGAGATTGATATTTAAAAAAAAAAAAGGAAAAATTAATCTCTCAACCTATTTCTGGTTTGTAGCAAGGATGAGGGCCATCTTCCCAACAGTTAGAGAAAGAGGTTACAAATTTGTTGAAAAAGGTTTTTAAAAAATTTAAAATTCTTTCAGTTATTAGAAATTCTAGTCGGAGGTCAAAAGCAGCCTGATCTGTTTGTTCTATATCCTTTTGCAAGAAAATGAAATGGAGATGTCTACAGAGAAAAACACAAAGAAGATGATGCATTCTTTAATTGAAGACCCTTCTTTTGAAACTTGCTTCAGTCCATTTTTAATAGTTTCGAAAAAATGGCGGCCTTTGGTTTTCTCCAATCTCTTCATTATTGTTAATATTAAAGGAAAAATAACGGCAAATGGATTTAAGCTGGTTATAGCAGCCCAAAATTTTTTCTAAGAGGAAATTCTTCAATAGATACTGGATATATATTAAATTTTACTGAAACTGGACTGAACCTAGTTTTTAGAAAATGCTCTTCAATTGTCCCAGGCACCACCCCAGACGAAAGCAGGACATTTTTTTCTAAATTGTAACTTTCCATCACTTTTTTTTCTAAAGGCAATCTCTACCATGAAGAGATACAGCCCAGTCTACATATTTCAAACCCCTCTGGAACAAAATTTGGCTTTGCATTATCAGTAGATAATACAAAAAAAAGGAATTAAATCAGTTATCCGAACATCATCATCTAGTGCCATACAATGAAGCACTGGCGATGGCGAATATGTCTTGTGACTCTTGCTGATCCCTTATTTTAAACGTGAAACACGATGTTTAACTCCTTACTCTTTGTTCAGAGCTTGTTCCGCTCTTCTCATCTTCTCTAGAGAGATCTGAAACAAAACGAGAAATAAACGACACAATATCAGTTGGATTATCTGTTAATGATTGGTAGAAGATGAGCTGAGGAGGAACAAGCAGTTAAAAAATGCAGTATGTTTGACAACTGCGGAACTGACATAGACATAAGTTTGACAAGACAAACATGTCTTTACAAATAACAACTTCTATGGCTATGATGATTTTATGGAAAAAGGATGTCATGAAAATTTGTTTTTCTATAAATAGGTAATTTTTTTTTTCCTTTTCATTTTTCACTCAAATTTTTGTATGGTCTAAATTATAATCTTTTCACGCATTAAAAAAAAACATCGTAACTATGCAAGTGGTCAAAATGAAAAAAACAAGTTGAAAAAGAACTGTATGTACACTTTTCCGAAAAAAGATTGAAAAAACTTATGATACTCTAAACACAGTTTTTTCTGCATTTTCACATAATCTGTATACAGGGTTCCTGCAGCCACAAGCTATCAAATTCCAGGGTGTTTCGAGGAATTTCCATGCCCAAATGTCAAAATTCCAGGCCAGGCGCGGCAA
>BMAT01011796.1:132640-154772 GCA_019649035.1 Elysia marginata | reverse complement strand
GTCTAGCCTAGGCAGCAGGGTAGTGGCACAGGTAAAACAAGCCACCCCTCGGACGGGTCCCACATCCTCACTTACAGTACCGCTTGTCAACAAAAATTTGCGTGTCATTGACCTGGGCCTAGGCTTGGGTCACTGCATAGGACTTAGTTTACCGTAGCTAAGTACTTAGGCCTAGCCTACTGTTGCAAAACCGGATAGCGAGAAGAGAAATAAGAACGGCGGGGGCAATAATTTTATGATTTGATTTAACCGCAGATACGACTTTGAATATAGTTTCGATAGATTAGTTCATTTTCCAGGTTTTTCCAGGCCCGATGGCCATTTTTCAGGTTTTTCAAGGGTAGAAGCAAATGCCAGGGTTTTTCCATGCCTCCTGGAATTCCATGCCCGCGCGGGAACCCTGTATATAGTCAACCCCATTTGAGTTGATCTCCAGTGGCTATGACTAATACCATCATCTATGGTGAAAAACCAAGTTATGTGCAAGTTCCTTGGTATAATTGTCGCCATGGGAAACAATAACAAAAAGAATCCTGTGATCATGTGAACCAAAAATCAACTTCAACATCTTCGACATAAGCAAAGTTGACTATGTACACAGGCGAACGTTCCCAACCTCTCTAGCTATCATCTGCTTTGCTCCGTAGGTGAGCTGCTTGCGTTGCTTCAGGCCGGGAAACTTGATTACTTCTTCAACATTCCTGAGGAAAACAACAACATAATGAATCAACTGACTCAACTTTATTTGAAGAGCATGCTCTCTGAGTCTGGTGCTAGTTTTTCCTGGCATCATCAACATAAGTGGCAAATTCATAATCATAATAATCAACATCATCATCACCATCATCATCATTATCATCACTATCATCACCACTGGAACATCAGCATCATTATCAGCAGCCACACAAACAGAGAAGAAAAAGACAAAAATTATGGAAATTGTGGAATCTGGAGTGGCTAAGCTGGACCAGATCTGAAAACATTTTTGTCAAGACAGTCTTCTGTTCGACGTGCAGACAACAATCACACTATAGAACTGTCACTGTCAGCAAAGCAGCATTATTTGGGAGTCAGTGCATTATAGAGAGATAAATAAACAAAGAAAAATACTTCAGTGGCACATGTGAAGTCAAAGGTACATAAGAAATATGTCTTAATGAGAGGAGTCAGCATTATAAACAGCCTTCAAGAAGATGGATCAGGCAGAGATGGAGAGATTAAAGAAGAATGTTAGTCTTTTGTTTTATATTTACTGGGATTGACTTATTCTAATTCTATGTATGATTGCTCACTCTTACATATTTTTTCAATAAACAAACGCCCTCTCTATACTTTTGTAGAGAGCAAGGAATAAACAGTGTTGTTATTTACACAACCATTGTGTTGTACTAATTTGTTGCTAATTTTAATCGACAAACTGATCACCTATAACTTTTGCCTTGGTGCCCTCTGATTTTCAGGCTTCATCACCGAGGTAGTTTTTACTTGTCCTTCTGAACACCCAATTTAAGCCCTGGGATTTGTGTCTGAGTTACCTTGGTTGTCTCACAAATTATAAACATTTCTAACTCCTCAACAAGATAAAATAACTTATTATCTCAAATAAGGATTATTGATTTACTTACAGAAGCAATAATACCGTTACATATGAGGAGCAACTGGGTGAAACCAGGTATATGTCTAAATAGCTCAAAAGTGGCATTGCAATTTTTGCTTATTCACTTGAGATGCACTGAATTTAACAAGCAATATCTTGGATTGTATATAATCTAGGAGAACATTTTTACATTTTTATTAATCAATGTAAAGGTTAAAATGATAGGTTTCTTTCAGTACCGAATTCTTAATAACAGATCTTTTTTTTCTAAGGAAACGTGGTTTTGTTTGGCTGCTCCTCATACAGCCATGGCCAAACTGAATTGTTTTTTGACGGCTGAAATAAAACGAAAGACTTACAGGTCTAAGGCAAAACAAAACACTTACGGGTCTAAGGCGTACACATATTGGCCCTCAGGAGACTTTTCCTGGTGATAGGTCATGTTGTACGCTATCATGATGTTGACCACATTCGAGAGCTCCTCTTTTTCTTTACTACTGTATAACTGAGTGTTCACCTGAGAACATCAAACAAACAGAACACTTTGATGACATGAAAATTGTTCAATTATTACAGGTTTTTTGTTTTTAGTTTTTTTTAAGCTTTTTATAAAACAGTATTATATCAAGTTTAGCATTTCAATTATTAAAAATAATTCGAACAGAATTGAAAGTTAATGAAGTTCAATTCTCTAAATTTGAGAGTGTATTTTGTGGCTTACAGGTGGCTTTCTTTTGATCCCTAACATTTTCACTTCTTTAAAGCATAAAAGGTTAATGAGTAACACTCATGGTCACAAAGTTGCCAATCCAGGATCTACACAGAGATGTCTATGGTCCATAGAATCATTTTCTTTTTGCAAGTATTCAAGTGCGATAGGACTTAAGAGGGGGGAGGTTTTATAACAATCACACGTAAAATAGCACAGATCTCGATCAGTAAATAAACATAATTTTCAGAGTAATACTTGAGTCCTCTCAATACAAGATTTGTCATAACTTTCTAAGAGATTGAAATGAATAGGTTTTCATTGTAATTGACTCAATTTCTGTGTAATTTTTGTAAATGTTTTTGCAGAAATTTTTTTCAAGGGATGAAAATTAAACGCAAGGTTGATAGGAAAAGCTGACCACTGTCTCTGAATACACACATAGCTGCCACTTCATTGAGTTAACTCAGTGTAAATGTAGCTGTAACCTTGTGGCGTTAACAAATGTGGTACTTGATCAAGTGTGCCACGGAGATTTACTACAATGGTAAATTGCTCATTTTCTCTAAGGCACTTGATCCATGTACTATAGGTGGTTATGGTACGAGTTTACTGCATTTACTCCATCCGCACAACACGCATGGACTCTCAGACAATGAGTTAAATCTTGTTCCACTCACAGGCCTCAATGTGGGCTGCAGAATGTCCAGCATTGGAGAGAGAAGATCCAGCGTCAGGTTCGTGCTGTTGGTGAACTTCTGGGTGATGGGCGTCATGTCACACAGCAGCGACGTCAGCAAGTTGATCGTCTTCTGGTGTTTTTGTTTGGCCTTTGGAAGAAAACATGGATTGGATGTAGATTTCCCCCTTGCTTGCATCTCACAACCAAAGACATCGACTTAGGTGACAAATTGAGTTATGTCCAAGTCCTTTTGTATGATTGCCCTTATGGGACACAAAGAAAGAACCAAGTTATATGAAAATAGACTTAAATAACTTCAACTTTCACTTAGTGGACCACAATTCAACAGGCTTTTACAGCATTAAGCTAAATATTGTATTAAAATTAAAAATATTATCTTCTTTAAGGGCTCATTTTGCCTCGTGACTTCCTGTTGCTTTTGTTTTATGATTTCTTGTCTTTTTTACACAGTTTGCTTGTGAAATAGGATTTTTATGTACTGGTAAAACAGCCTGGCACTGTATGTCTTTCAACCCTGAACAATGAGTTAGCTCTAGACTCACCATGAACGTCAGGGACCAAGGGGTAGGGTCATCTTTCTACAATATAATCAGGTAGCCTGCCCTTGCTTTCCTCAATGTCTTCATATTTGCCATGCTGAAAGAAACATTGCTACCCAATAAGTCGCTAAGTGAGACAAAGGAACGATTAAAATAAGGCCCTGACCAGGGATCAAACCGGAGACCTCTGGAGTAGTCGACCTCTCTAGCCATTGAGCCACAAAACAACCCTCACTTAGGGGACAGCAAAGCTTCATCTAGGGCAAAACCTTCATAACAATATAAAAAAAAATTAACGATCAACAGACTTGTGAGGGCAGAATTTGTTAAACAGATCATACCTCAAATTGACCGTGAGGAAACTGTACTCTTGACGGGTTGTATGCGGCGTACAGGAAATGAAAAGTGACCGGCAAGAAAGAGGAAAACTTGAGCACAGAGTAGTCTTGGTTGCTCGCGATGTAGTGGTTCAGGCAGTCAGCAAAACACAGCCAGTCGTTTGCGATGTTGAGCTGAAATCCAGAAATATAAAACAGAAGAAAAGAAAGAAGAAACATGTTTATGTCTGATTTGTCAGTCCCTGCAAACTCCCCCCCCCCCCCCCTCTACCCTTCTTCCCTCCCCCAGATTGCCTTGAATATCCACACTTTATATAGATCTCGATCTAAAACAACAGTTGAGACTCTCAGAAAAATAAAAAAAGCAAGGACAACAGAAATGAGAGGAGTTGATACAAAAAAAGAGGTTTGGATACAACTTTTGTGATGAATGATAAATAGCTCAAATATAGCGCAGCGATAACACCAAATCGTCAGGCTGTGTTGAGTATCACAGGACTACAAGAATAGGAAAAAATAAGTAAAAAAACATTTAAATATAGTTTAAACTTAAGTTTTATATTGATAAAATATTCAAGATCTTCTCAAGTTTTTATCTATGTCGGATTTTTCAAGGTTTATATTTCCGGAAAGAAATAAAAAAAAAAAAAACTTAAAACTCACGCCAATTAAATGAGGATCTTTGGCCTTGGCGTCCAGATAGTTTTCATGTATACCCTGCATCACACGATCGGCCTCACCTGCCGCTTGGCACAGCGTCAAGATGTGCTGAAACCTGGACAGAAAAAAAAACACATTAGGTCAGGTAAGCCTGGTAAAGATAGGCAATAAAAAAGTTACGGTAAAAACGGTCTTTGAGATCCAAGTGATAAACAATTAACACTTTTATGAATCAAAGTTCCTGGTTAAATCCTATCTTGTTTTATGAGATAAACATTAGGGCAGCTTGTGCAGTCTGGAAAAATTCTGACACACGTGAAAGGATTTTGCACTAGTAAGCCAGATTACAACTGGTTATTAAACTTTTCAGACTGGAAACACATAATAAATTTACAGCACACCCCCCCCCCCCCCCTCCCCTTTTAGATAAAATGAAGACATGAGGACTTGCATCCTTTAGAAGAAGACGTATTGGAAAAAAAAACCTTCATTCTAACAGCTTTTGCATCTAACACTATCAATTTGCTACAGTCAAAACTTACAGATTTCAGCACAGCAAATTTTATTTTTTATCTAAACCACACATAATATAGGACTGATTTATTTGTCATTGAAAAATATTTTTCTTAAAGTTAAGTTTGTTTACCGAGCAGAGGGTGAGATGTTGTTCATTTGTAAAGTGTCTTGCTTTCCCTCAGAGAGGTCTTGTATGCTCAAAAACCGGTTCCTGGTAGTGGAAAAGTTTTAAAAAAAATTTTTTTTATTAGCCTTTTCTAATTTAAAAATAATGAAAACAAAATCGCAATACATTTCATAAAATTCTTGTAGGTCAATATCTTAAATTTAATCACATAAAAATTTGGTTTAGGATAGATTCAGTTAATTCAGGATAATTTTTAGAAGAAAAAACATCCTAAGTTAAGCATAGAACTAAGTTAACTCAAATTTGATTTAAAAGGTCAATGCAGATTTACTTAAATGAAATTACTTCCAGTGTTCTACTATCCTACATAAAAAGTTTTTATTTTTCTAAATAAGTAGTTGCTTTGAACAATCGTTTTTTAAGCTAACGGTTTGCCTTCAATCAAACATTTGTCTCCCATTCTGTCCAAATGAGTCGTAAGTCGAATGGCTTAGTTTTCAGATACAGGCTTTTAAAGTTTAGTGGGTGTTCAGAAGTCAACATTTTTTAGTTTTAGATATTGACACTAAAAATATTTCTTAAATGTGTTCACGACTTATTCATATTGATCTGTTATGTTTAAATGTGTTTAACTTCAGTTGGCATGGTTGCTAAGGCCTTACACCTTTATGGTTGTCTAAACTTTAAATGCTATTTTCTCTCTTTTCTGAAATTTCACAAGTCCTAACCCTGTCGACTTCAAACGGCTATAAATTCATACAAAGACATGATAAAGCTTTTCTGTTTGTTATATTTGAAAGTTGAAATATCTAAATACCTTCCAATTTTGGCTTAAGACTTATTTTGACTGGTTGCAAGACCTTTTTATTTGAATGGAATTCATTTGACATTATTTATGTTCAGCCGTGGAGAGACCAAATGCAGTATCTCTCATATGGTTTACACTGCAGATACTGCAATTGGTTTGTCTCTAGCAGCATACTGGGAAACTCTTGATTATTTCTTTTATACTTTAACTTTATCAAATTGATCATAGTCATGACAGAAGTAATAAGTTTTACATGTACAAGATTAGATTGAAAACTGTAAAACAATTACCTCATTTTAGAGAAAAAAAATGCTTGTACTGATAATAATATTCATCTTATGGCCAGTCCAAATATAGTTGAATGTCTTGTGTCAGAAAATTTAATTTGGGAAAATATTTTTTTAAAACAGGTAATTATCTGGGGGATTTTCCATAATACTTTAATTCAAAAAAGTTCTAATAACTTTCAACAAATATTTTTTGTTGATTTCATGCAAATTTCAACATTTTCATCGCTCTGAAAAATGCCTTGTACAAGATATGAAGGCCGTGTAATGTGAAAATCGGAACATTCGACTCATTTGGAGTGGTTACTAGACAATTTACTTTTTTGGTCTTGGCATTGTGAAGACATCGTTCCAAAGTGAGAACAGACTTTTTTGAGAATCTTTCTGCCCAACACTCATCGTCTGTACATCTCGAAGGGTGAGTTCTTTGTTACTCTGTCTTACAAACTGAGGAAAAAGTCGGTCAGTGCTTTTTTTTAATATGAGACTAGAGTACCAGTTTTTCTATTTTTATATCAAAAAGAATCATGATGTGTGTAAACTTATGTTACTGTTCACAGACAGGGTCGCAAGCACCTTATGCACAAACTGCAGGAAAATGTTCCCCCTCTTTAAAACGCTCCGCCCAGAACTGACAACCAACAGCTGGCTCTATAGAAATTTTTGATAGATCAACTCAAAAAGATATATATATATATATATATATGCAACTTTCCTCTAGGGCTTACTTAGCGGTACAACTCAAAAGAAGTATTTTATTTTCTTTTAATCTTAAGTTTGGACAATTTTTTTAACAGTTAAATTCTTTTTTCTTCAAAATTTCATTCTTCTTTGGCAAGAGAAAACTACAATAAAATCGGAGTTCCTGCAAAAAACTTACATCCCTGTCAAATAAATATTAACTTTTCAGTTGTATCCTTAAGCAAAAGGAGTTAAGCACTGCCTTACTCATAAAATAAATGTCATACACACACAAGTTAAGCAAGTCATTATTGTTTCTATGACACAGGGATGCAAGCGGCTCATACTCAAGAAGTAGGAAAATTTTACACCCTATAGGTGCCCTTATAATAGAACTTTTGATGGACCAATTCAAAGAGATAGATACAACTCTGTACTAGTTGCCTACACAGCTATACAGCTAAAAAGAAGTGTATAATTTGCAATGACTCTTAATTTAGGATGTTTTCTTTAGCATTTAGGTGATAATTTTTTTCAAGTTTTCCTGCCTTTTTAGTTAAAGAAAATTGCTAAAAAAATCGGAATTCCTGCAAAAATCGGAAAACTTGCATCCCTGTATGACACACAAAGTATAGCAGTTACACAAAACCATAAAATTTCCAACAGGTGGAAAAAAAACCACCAGAAAAACTGGAGATTTCACAATCCAAATTGCAGCAATGTTCACTAATTGAGAACTCAGAACCAATCAAACCTGCAATGTGTTGAGACAGGATCGGATGTCGTTGTCCGTCCTCTCGCAGAGAGCTAGCAGAGCATTCAGGTCGGCCTTCAGTCTCTCCACTTTCACCACCTGTGGGCACAAAGAGAGGCTCCAATCACAAAGAAATTTGCATAACGTGAAGAAGACAAAAGAAAACAGGGTTTTTATTGAACTCTTACAACAAATAGTATCGAGAACATTTTTTTAATTGCCTAAAAATACTTTCTTTGAACTACCATACTTATCGTGAATAGTAAATTTTTTTGTATCAAACAAAAATGCAAAATTCCAAGATAGCTGCATAGTTTTCAGGGCGAGGTGAGTATTTCCAATAAATCATGGGAACGGTCAATTGATCAGCTTAGCGCTGTCATCTCATCCCTGCAACAATTTGCCGGTTTGCCCCACAGCCCTTGCATTGGTATGCATTTTATTCAGATACAACAAAGGAATAAATTTTAAGTAAGGAACAACAGAATCTCCATGACGTAATATTTCTCTTCAAAAGAAATCTCACCTCATGCAAGCGGCAGGCAAGTTTACTCGACTCTGTCTGAGGAAAATTCAAAATGAGGGCCATCTGACGCAACTGCCTCAAGGCTGGGACATATCTAGAGGAAGATAAACCAATGACAAGTAGTTAGCATTTGGTAAAACAAGAAAAAAAGTTCACTTAATTTTCAAAATAATTTTTTTGTTTCGTCTTGCACTAATGGTTTGAGGGGAAAAAATGATTTGAAATTTTATTCATCAATACACTGAGAAAATATGTAAAGTTAACAATAATTTATTCTAAATATACTAAAGTAAAAGCGTCTAATGATTTCAACTTTATTATGTTTGCAATCAACTTTTGCACATTCGTACACTCAATAATTTACAATGCTCACATGAAAACATGCAGAGAATATTAACCAACTAAGTTGATGATTTGGTTCAAAAACTTTTTAAATGAAATGCTTGATGTTTATTAGAACCACATGCTTTAAAGTGTGAAAGAAGGCCACACAACTATTTTCTCCCGCACACTTACTGGTCATTACAAACACATATGATCGGCCGTAGAAGTAGGTCGCCTTCTTTTTTTTTCTTTTTCTTGTCTGAAGTTGCAGTGTCTTTGTCCGTCTTTTTTATTAAATTTAGCAAAACATTTATGGCTGGCTGCAAGAGAACATAAAAAACCAGTGAATGTGACATGGGTAACAGATGTGAAATTGTTAGCAGAGCTATGATTCATTTTGAGTCAGATATGGCTTGTGAAATTAAAATTTTTTAGAAAAGATGTACTGCTCATGACAAAAACAATTTTTTTATGAAAACAGTGGAAGCATTGTGTATTTTCAACGGCAGCCTTTTGGTTTTTCCTGTACACACCAGCCACTAATATCGTTATGTTTTAAGTTACGCTTTGCTATATAGCAAATACTTCAAAATTTATGTAAGTTGCAAATGAGATAATAAATTCTTCATACCTGGCATAGCCCTTCGAAGTAAAATGTTATCTCAAAAGTCGAGATCAAATTTATATAGAATATCATTACCACACTGACATCTCTGAAAACTCATACATCCATCAAAGGCAAGTCGTCAAACAAATTGAAAGCATAAAAGCAAGTTTGTATATGAGCGTAGGACTGCGGCCACTTTTAGATGATGTATCCCCATTGCATTGATTTTGTGTTGTAAAACTTATCATTTTTGTTTCATGGTCTCTTTTAGAATTGCTTACGACTATTTTTACCACAGCTTTGTTTTACAATGTATCAGCACCACCGATCACAGTGTTAAAGGATTTTAGGCGCTCTATAAATATGCTACCGTTTATCTAAATACAAAAAAAAAAAAATCAAACGTAAATCTTACAGAGGGAGCTCCATCAATTTCATCTATGACGAGGCAGTTGGGCTTCGGGTCTGCTCCCATCACTGCTTTCATCTGGGTGGCGGACTCGAGTTTGTTTCTGAACACATCTACACTTCTGTCATCACTGGAGAAAAAAGACAAAACCATGAGCTTGAGTCAGTCTTGTGATCCGCAAATGATACTATGCCTCATTCAGACGACATCAAATGATAACCATTCCCTTTGACGCATCACTGCCCTCTATCCCTTGCTAGTATAATGTTTATTTGTGTTCATTCAGCCACCCCTTCTTGCTGCCTGCCTCTGCCATTTCCTAAAACATGAGATGTGGAAAAACTACTTTCCTCTCATTATATTTCCCAAAAGATTTTGTCACACAAATTTAAACAAGCCTTACAGGAGCAAAAAATCCACAGCTTCACAAATTTGACACAAGCCTTCTGACTGTTAGAAGTGATGGACCGAATGTCTAGCATTGAATCTAGGCCTGGGTGCAGCCAAGGTTATAAGATGTGTAAAAGTCATGTATTAGCGAGTCAGATCACACATCGGTGAAACTCAAAGCCACTGGTCAATGTAAGGAGAAGTAAGGCAGACGGGCGTGCATATGAAGTTTCGTTTCCTCAATATTATGCGTTGCAAGTTGAGGAGGCACTATGGCTAGGTTACATCTTAGGTGATGTCAGATTAGATGAGAATATGGTTTCTGCTAACAGGTGGAGGCTTTGCAACTTTCCATCTCATAAGTTGTTTGACTCCTTTAAAAATGACTAGCCCATTTACGATTAGGGGACCCACATTTTTCGTTGTTCTCTTCCTGTTTTAATCTGCTTCAGAGGGATTACTTGTTCTGTCGTAGCTTTTAGATAAAACTGCACCTCACAAATTAACACAACCCTCAAGAGTTAAAAGAACCAGGCAGACCGTTTCCTAATTAAGTCAATAAAAAACAAAAACAAAATGACTCCCCTCCCCCCTTTTTTATATAATGCGAAAGAAATGAGAATACCACCAACCTTGCATTCATCTCGACAACATTGTATCCTGCATGCTTAGCAACGATGTGAGCTAGAGTTGTCTTTCCTAGGCCAGGCGGCCCACACAACAAAGCAATCTGCAAGGTGGCAATGAAATCTACTCATTTAAACACATGTAAATTTCAATCTCCTGAATTCAACATACACGAGACATGGAACTGTAGGTTTCAAAGACAACTTTCTGAAACAAAACAGAAATAATAAAGCTTTACTCCGCACTTAAACTCTTTAAATTAAAGAACAAAGGTGTAGACTTAATTTTGATAAGTTGAGAGATTTTAAAACAACAAAGGTTTTATTGAAAAGGCTTAGTAATTTAAAACAAGCAAGTCAAATTTCTGCATCTCAGATTTTAAATGAAAAAACCCAACTTCCTCTAGCTGCCAACAGAAGACTATCAGGAAGCGTCTACACCAAAAAACCTTTATACTAATGATAATACGTGTAATAAAGAGCAATTATATAGCGCCTTTTCCGCTTGGCTCACAGCACTTTACAATTTAAAACAATGATACATCAATCCCAACATTTTTACCCACAAAAATCACAATACAAAATAAATCAAGCGTTCAGTAGATGAGATTTTAGCCGTGTGTTAAACGCACTCTCTAGTTCAACCTCCCCAAGCTGCTGAGGCACATAGTTCCTAACCTTTTGTTCTGGTCGATGATGCTTGTCCAGCTGCTCTGCGACTTCAGAGAAAAACTTTTTATTCTTGGCTGTCATTTCCTTCTCTTTGTCTTTTTTGAACTTGTTCATTCCTTGCTTCATCGGTTTCGGCACATCTTTGCCGAACACGACATAATCCCACAGCTTCAGCCAGTGCAGGAGACTGCGGTTGATAGACTAGAACAAAAAATAAGAAAAATGCGATGATTGTGTTTTAATAAAAAAAAAAAAACAGAGCAACAACAACAAAAAAGCTGCTGGTTTCAAAGAGATCCTAGAAAACAGAGTGAAATAATTTTTAGCGAAACCCATTTTCCCTTACTGGCTCGATGAGTCGTATTTTATGCATTGCCCTTGTTTCATGACCGCAAATTATTTAAGTTTTATTTAAGAACTATGACTAGACAAAAAATGTACAAATTTCTGAGAATGTAAACATGAGCAAAGTTAAAATCTCACTCTTCATAAAGAGATGTTTTTGATTTTTATGATGTAAGGATCTATACCCAGATCTATGACTGAAATTGTATGGCAAGACAAGATAGAATACAAACTTTGATGGGTTTTTTTAATTGATTTAATTTTGAAAGTTCTCATTTTGTTTGTACAGCAGTGCTTTTGAGTTAAAACAAAATGCACCAAAATGTTTACAAAATTTAAAATCTTGCAAAAATTGTAAAACTTGAATTCTGTAAAACCTTAACAATATGAAATAGTCAATAACCCTGTGCCTTCTTCCCTTCCTATCTCACCGGCTCTGTGGCCTAGCGGTAAAGACACTCGCTCAGAGATTGGGAGGACGGGTTCGATCGCCGGCCGAGTCAAACCAAGGACTTTAAAATTGGTATTAGTAGCTGATCTGCCTGGTGTCTGGCATTATGGATTTAGTGCTAAGTCTGGTCGGCCCGGTGTCAGGATAATGTGACTGGGTGTGGTGTATGCAGCGCTCCTTACATCACAGTGTGGCAGCACGCTTTCAATTGTCCAAAGCGCCGTCTCTGATACAACCTTGTAGTTAAAAAGAGACGTTAAAATTCAAACAACCAACCAACTAACCTTCCTATCTCCAACAATGTTTGGAGCAATCATTACCTCTTCACTGAGAAGTTCTGTGTATCTACGAGGGGCGTACTTCTCCACCCATAACGACTTCAGTTCTTCCGACAAGTTATCCACTTCATCATCCACTGCGTTACCAATCGTTCCATCATCCTCCATTGCTTCCATCTGCCTGCAAAAAAAAAATGTCTTAAAATGTTTACGACGATTGCCTGTTAAGACTTTGTTTTTAATTCCCAGGAATGCCAGATGATTTTGATAAGTAAAACAAAAAACCACCTGAAAATGAACCAACCATTGGATCTCACATGAAAAAAAAGACCACAGATAGGAAGCAAGCAAAAGTTATTCTGGTTTTGATCATACATATAGAATAGTAGTTAACACACAACTGTAAAATTTCAAACAAATAAAAGAAAAAAAAAAGTAGGAAAATCAGCAAAAACCTCAAGATCTGGCATCTCTGAATCAAAAAAAAAGTTTCATGAACTGTTTAACTACTGCATAAACACACAATAATTCAAACTATTTAGAAACCAAAGATTTTACAAGTATCAATCTATTTGGTCTAACGGAAAAAATCCATGAGATGTCTACAAAAAGTCATCAATGATGAAATACAAGTAAATGACTGACAAATTTCCTACCTTCTGACGTCTCTATGAACCTCACTAGCTTCCTCCAGTACTTTGCGTGTGTGCTGTTAGAAAAAAAAAATATTCCTGTGATGAAATACAGTGTCACAGTTTCAGTCAGCTAGTTGAAATAGCACTTATAATAAGCGCCATACTTTATTTAGTTTTAAAAGTGATGCTCTCTTAGCTTCAGCTATCATAGTGGTACAAAGAAATTTGAGAACAAGTTTTCATTTATGTGTGTGTGGGAAGGGGAGGGGTGGGGTATGAAAGAAGAAGCAATGCAATGATAAAACAAGATTGATAAAAATATTATTTTGACATTTGGATACCTCAAAGATAGAAAAGAAAATTAAAAATATATACTCCTACAGCAAGGCGTCTTGAACTCAAAATTCAATGTTCAAACTTAGTTTAGAAACAGGTGAGGCACAAAAAAAAAAAAAAAGTAAAAAAAAATAAAAACCTGCAATGCACTAATTAAAGTTAAAGAGCAGAACCTAAACTTAAATAACAGTTTGGACAAACCAGAACATTTTCTAAAAGCCAGAACCTTTCTTATCTCACCCTTGATAACTTTTTATTGTTTAACTTACTTGATCTTCTATCTGTTCCCTCATGATACAAACAGGTGTAGGCAAGAGACTCAATGGTCTAGAATCTTTCTCGTAACTAGAGAACTGTAGGAAATATTTAAAGGAAAACATCGCGATTGTTAGAACTACAAAACAATCAATAGTGATAAATAGCTTAGTTGACATTAAATTTTGCAGAAATTAAAACACATTGTGGCACATGGCAACTAACACTTTTTGTCTCACCATGAGGGCATAAGAGTCCGGCGTCGGAAACTAGAAAAAGCTCTTTAAAGGTAGATTCATTCCTCTTCTCCTCTATATTTTTAAACCAAAATAGTGCTACGATCTCACACAATGTTGATAATTTCATACACTTTTCAACGTTTGGAAGCTAAGAAAAACGCATTGCTCTAAATATCAAAGCCTTGTAACATGAAAACTGCACTGGTGGCAAGACATAGACAATGGAATGGAAAGGCTGAAATCAAACAAACTCTCAATAAAATTAGCATGATTAGTTTTGTCCATGGTTTTCTTTCATTTATACATCGTTTAAAAAACGTACCTCTGACTCCAAAACATCTTCATCCCACAACTGCATGTAAACTCTTTGACCTTCATAGCCAAGAGTGCTGATAAAATCTCCTCGAGGGATGCGTTTGAAAACTTTTGGACGAGTTAAATCTGTAGGGAATAAAGTTAACGTTTTCTTTATCACAAACAGATTCTTAGCCGACTTTACTTACTCAACAAGCATAGCTCAATTAAATAGATTTAAATGTAAAAATAAAGTCAGACACAGACAAACACATGAAATGTTTTTCAGCATTACGACATAAACTTCAGAATAATTTAGAAAATCATTTGGACAAAGTTGCCTTCGCCTTGGAATACATTTTACATGTAGTTAAAAACTAAGCAATAAAAAGGAGCAAGCCTCTGTATAAAACAGTTTCAAAAGCAATTCTCTTTCTCAGGTTTTCATAATCCCAGTCAGAAGTAAATTATATATTGTTTGTTTTTTTAAGTATATCTATGAATACTTTTTTTGCATTGGAACTTCTTAGACAAAACAAGAAATGGAGAGTATATCTTAAAAGAAAGAAGTGTCACCGAAATTCTTTTGCATTCAATATATTGTTCAAAAAGATTAATCTTCTTTTGTAACTGCAGCAATTAAGTCAAACCTCTGAGTGTAAAGTACAAATCATTAAGTCTGTTTACCATCTTTGACCACTGATTGTGACGCAGCTGCTGAATTTGCTGACTGAGATCCTTTGTGGCCTCTGCTTTGCCTAATAAACTCAACAGCGGCGTCGACTGATGATACTGCAGAATCTTTTTCACATTGAACTTCCTCTGAAAATCTTGGTCGCTTGTTGGAAGTTACTGAGGATTGAACGAGCACAAAAAAGTTGGGAGTTTATTTCAGCTTTTTTTTTTTTTTTGTTACATATTTGCATTGGAGTGTTATTAGGAATTTGTAATTGTATCATAGGTCAATGAAATGAAATTACTTTATTATGGTACATCAAAGGATCTGAATCTTCAGCAGCTCAAAATATGTTTTTAAGAAAAGCAATGTCTTTATAATTGGTGCATTGGTAATAATTCTGTAAACAAGGAAAATTATAATTATCTTTCATATCATCTAGGTACAGTGGTGCTCAACTATAGTGGCAGCCGCTACAGCGAGGCCTCTAAGGAATCCCCTTTTATTCTGTAAATAAGGTCTATCACCTGTGCATGGGTGTAATGGGACAAGAACAGGCCCGAACATGGGTACAGCGGGAGAAACAGAGCAAGAGCAAGTTTTGAAGGAATTAGAGTAAGAGTTTAAAGCAGCGTTCTTCTCTGTAAAAGCAGCAGGCAGTCTACATGAAGTGGATTTCACTTGCGGTTGTAATGCATAATGCCAGTCAGTGCAAGTTTCACGCATGTCTTTACTGTTTTGTTCACAAGTCAGTGTGCATTATGTGTATTAGGGTAAAGTAGAGGGGGGGGGTGATTGCGGCATTGTGACCGTCATTGACCGGGCCAGTGCAGTGAGAGGAGGCACTGCATGGCTAAAGTGAGATGATACATGTACCGATTTATATCTAAATCTGAGCTTATAATACCATCGGTAAGACAATGTGGATAAAGAGGGCAAGGAAAGGATGAGGAGATTCATGCTGCGTGCCTCATAGATGTGAGTGCCATCAAAGCAGACTTGTTTTGTTTTTATAACCCTCTTTACATTCCTATTGCGGGAACATGCCTACAGCAGGATTTTTCTTCTGGACCCAAAAATCCTGCTGTAGGCATGTTCTACTGTACAGACTAAATGTTGTACATCTGAGACGAGCAGAAAATATATATAAAGTAATCACATTCACATCCAGAGGCTTTTCAGCCAATTCATATTCACATAACACATCATCACATGTAAACTTTTCAAAACTAAAATTTAGTATTTAACCCTCAAAAATGAAAAAAAAATCCTGAATTCAGGATAAATCCTGAGAAAGCCCATCCATGGAAAAAAAAACTCATATATTTACCACTTATATATTTGTGCCTGTGACAAAAAGTAGTGTGGCATGTCATGAGTGATGTCATGTCAGGCTTTGAGGCTAAATAAAATGTTTCAGCAACATTTTGAACACAAATATTTTAAGAGAACACAATATTTAGAGCACAAAACCCATTATGTCGCGAGTGATTCTGACATGAAAAAAGTCAACACTTTTTGAGTCACAGGTGATTTTGACATGAATTTCAAAAAGTGGGAACTTTGTAGCATTGTCCTGATGATACAAGTCTTGAGAGTATCTATAATACTTTGCTTTTAACATCAACAAATCCACTGGCACTTCATGTGACCTTTTCAAAATTAATATGATTATCAAATATTCACAGAGTAAAATATTTCTGCACCAAAAGTTGTCTTTTTCGCAAAACAACCTTTCGTCACAGCCACATTTACACACTGCAGATTAAAAAATTAAAAACCCTGCTTTAGTTGGAAACTTATCTGGTAAAACTAAAAGAAACATATATCTGCTCCATTTTCTATTTTATATATACTGAACCCAAACTGAAATAGATCTTGTAATCTGATAACGCTTTGATCTACTCATAACCCTTACAGTTACTGCTGGTATCATCACAGCTAATGCCATCAACCTCATCCTCTTCCATGCCTGGACTCGACTGCACACGTTTTCGGTTTCTGGCATTACTATCTTCCAGTTCAAGGTCTGGGCTTGATGACAGAGTATGACCGTAATTTGTGAGTTCCCTGAAGTCGTCCTCATCCACGGTTGCATCGTTGGTAGTATTTTGGTTTTTGTCGGCTTTCGGGGTTGCAAACTGAAGAGACCTCTTTGATTTGGGTCGGCTATTATAGGATGGAGGTACTAATTCCTCATCGTTTACTGGGTGGGAAAAAAGTTTGAATATATATCATAAAACACAAAAATCACAAAAAATCACTATTCTTAATAAATATGTTAGCATTTGTCAGTTTTGTGGCAGGGTTCCATAATGGAGAGTAGGGAAACTGAGGCAAGATGCAGTGATGGAACATGGCTAAACCTTTAATGCTTTAAAAGTTAAGTGTTAGTGTAACTGTTACTGTGCAGATTCGAAAGTAAAATGATCCATTAATCATTAATGTCATTAATTTAAGGGGGGATGAGGGTTAAAAATCGGGTTTCAGCACTAAAATATGATTTTGGGGTTTCGGTTGATTCTGAAAGCCAAACATCTGATGAAGATACTCGTTTTGAGAGCTAAAAGTAATAAATATTGAAAATTTGCTTAAAATTAAGTTTTTGAGACTACCTCTACCTAAAATGAGCAAAAATTTCGTAAAATATACCTGAAAATAAGATTTCATAACTCCCGTTTGCGCCATTGCACGCTCTATAACCGCATATCGAATTAAAGGTCGTTTTGTGCTCTTTGCGATTATTATAAGTAATATTTTACTAGATTTCCGCCCGGGCGACAATTTACGTTTGAAAAGAAGACCTTTTCGTTCTTTTCATTGGTCGAAAACGGAGGTGTGGTCGAATCCGGTCATTTGATTGGCCGAGACCAAGAAACCGACCGGCCATGACCCTAACTCGCCCGTTTCAAAACAAACGAATGCGTTCTTTTCCATTGCAACTCTAGCATTGTTTTCCTTCATCTCAAGCAATCCTTGTTGTTTCAAGTGTTACAAATCTTCCAAACTTTGAGTTTCAATCACAAGTAAGTATTTTTAGTGCTTTAATTATCGGAAAGTTGTGCACTAAGATCTAGATCTAGTTTCAATTCAATTCAATTCAAGTTTATTCAGTCAATACAAAGTTCAATTAGTACATGTATTGAAAATAAACAATGCTCAGTCAGGCTTTCAATAATCTTTCAATATCTTTCCTGTTCTGGCTGACATTCTTTCTTCATATAAACTTTCAAGAGATGGCAGATTCACACCAATTAAATTTGAGAAGTGCTTCCCGACTGAGGACAAGTGAAGATAACAAACTAGATCTCTAGATCTAGAATCTAGATCTAGGCATTGGATCTGATTTCTACATATTTATTATAGAACTAATTTTAGCTAATATAAATATTTTCTATATATCTAGATCTAGTCTAAGATTTTATTATACACACTGTCATGGTCTAGCTCGGCATTGCTTAGCCTTGTTTTTCAGTGTTACATCAATGTCACTGAGACTGACCTATGGTAGTAAGGACAGTCTGATTTCTAAAAGCTATTATTTTGCAGTCTGTATCATGAGTGCTAGTGACCTATCTCCTGAGACAACTAATTTTGAACTGTCAACATTTCAGATTATGTTTCTTATTCATATTTGGTATAAATTCTTTATCCAATAAATCGCTAGTTTTGAACAAATAATATAGCCTACATATATACTATCTCAATTTCTAGGTAATGAAATTCACTTTTGTTTTAGTTCATGAAAAGAGATCAGAAAATCTGGTTCTAGAAATTAGAATTGAGAATTTTTTTTCTAACAATTTTACCATTTTTTTTCTTACAGGAACCATGCCTGCTTTGAAATCTTACACCCAGAAAACTGGACCAGCAAAAAGCTAGAAGAAGCAATCTTGCTGTGCAGCTCTTGAGAAGGCTAGAGCAGCAAAAAAACAGAGAGACGAAGAGCCCCTTGTGTGTGAGCAGCCATCGGCTCCATCATCAGCAACCTTTTAAGCACTGCGATTCGACCAAACAACATCCACAACATGAGGACTGCCCCAAGGTGCTGATTCTTGGTGTTTCTTTCAGATTCAGAAAGCAAAAGCTAAAGGGCCGCCCTCTCCTGATCACACCAAGCATATGACTGCACACATCAGTCCTTTTGTTGTTGGTCATATTAGACTTTTAGAGACATAGGGATTTACTACAGAGATGTGTTGAAGGAAAGACACAGAATGCAAGAATGGCCCAGACTAGGGAAGAGGAGATATTTCAACAGAAAGAGAGTGGTTAGCAGTATGCTGTATGCATGTACTGGGTGCTGTGCTGTATCTGATGTCGGATATTTGACGATCACGGATGAGTACCTTTTTTCATTTCATTTCAATCAAAACTTTACCTTCATTCTTAATTTTTCCAGCAAAATTTTCCTCCTTTTTACCTGTTGAATTTGTTGTCATTTCTGTGTTGTTGTTTTTTTTTTTGAGAATAAATACTACTATTTTTACTCACGAAGTTTTTTCAATTTTTTTCAATGGGTGAGAAAAGGGTATGGGTAGGATAATCTTTAGTTTTTAATCTAAATATATATTTTTTAATTTAGCATATAAGTAAATCTGATGTCTTTTAGGCTTAACTTGTGCACCTTTTTTACTAAGCATTCCCAACAATATTATATAGAGTTGAAATCATGCGGGTGGTCTCAAAATGTATTTTAACTGCTATTTGTGTCTATAAACTACTATATGTCATGTTCTTTTTCTGTCCATAACTCATCTATTTATGCTCAAATCCTTCACTTTTTTGTCTCAAAATATTACTAGATAGTTGATTGTTGGATTTATACACCTTTTCTTGCCTTACTGAATGATTGCACGTTATGGTTCAAAATGAAAATCTTTTTTTGCGATTTTCTCAAAACGCATAATTTTTACAAGGGGGTAGGGTTACTAGGAACAGGATTTCTCAAAACCTGTCTATCCAAATCTTTTAAAACTTAGCATGAGAGTTAACACATAGTATGCCTACATACCTACAGAGGCTTTTAGCTTTAAAATGAAAATTAAGAATTTGAGCAAGCTTTTGGCAAAAATTTTTTCTGAAAATGAATGATTTCCCTTTTTGTATGGATATTCACTAAAAAAATTCATAAAAAATCTAAAAATTAATTTATTAAAAAAAACCTCTGTAGGTATGTAGAGATAGGTAGTGGCTACATGCACAATAAATTTCAAAGAGTTTCTATAGAGGGTTAAGGAGAAAAGTTGTTCCTAAATTCATGCAATTTTTAGACTCGGAACCCACCAAAACACCCTGTAAAACCAGAAAATGGTAATAATACTCGAAAAAAAAGTTGATTCAATGTTTAAGTTAACTTGGTTTGACCCCCAAAACACTTCTAAAACTAAAGTTTGATGATTAATTTAAAAAAAGTGCTTCCAAGGCAGGGTTTCCCCTTAATGTCATTCAATCATTGTAAGTTCCTATGCTAACCAAACCAGACTTTATTGTTCAAACTTTGAAACTAGATCTATATAAACATTAAACTAAGTTACTTAATGGTGATGACCTGTTGAATTGATTTTTTTGTTGCTTTTTTTAAAGCATTGGATTCGGAATTGGATACAATCTGCTTTTATTAGTTTTAATTCAATTTTGATCAGGGGCTTGCCTTGTCAGGATTATTTATCATGGCATTGGCCACCTGGCACTGGCAGACTGAAAGAATGAAGGTGATGATAACTCATTTTTAAAACCAGGGGGCCCATCCCGGGATTAAGCCAGCTTGTCTGCCGTGCAGTTGAAAAGTAATTACAAATGTAGTAAGCTAGAAACTCTCTAGATTATCTCTAGAGATAGATCTATATCTAGCCTACTCATCAAGCCCTCTTATTCTAAACTTACCAATGTCTAAAGCATCCAGTTCATCTGCATACTCTAATTCAAATGAATCATCCATTGAGTCAACTGAAAGAGGTAGGCTTGCCCAGATGCAAACTAGATCTAGATATCTAGATGAGTCTAGATCTAGACCTATATTTAGATTCTTATTACTAAATTAGAGTCTCGACTTCGCTCTTTTACTTCTTTTAAAGTGCATGCCAAATGGGGCCCCTGGCAAATTTCACGTTAAGATTTAGGCCATTTACTTAGTAATGAAGTTGAATTTAAAAGGCCAAGACCGTTTACTGATGCGTCTAATTCAGCTTGATCTAGGCTTTTATATCTAGGGTCTAGATTCTACTTTACTCAGTTTACTGTAAAGCTGAGTAGTGAAACACCAAAACGAAAACTTGGTGTAAATAGTATATACTTTAGAACTCTCCACAATCTCCCGCCAGACACGACAATTTTTTTACGGTGTAGAGAAGAAAGGACAAAAATAGTTTTGAAAAAAACAACAAAGCATTATGATCAGTGATAAGGGATATTTTATGATCTAAACGTCCTAAAAACGTTTTTCAACATCACGTTTGAGAATTGTTACTATAACAACCTATTTTAATCCACTCTACATTGGTCTCAATTCGTTTACAAACTTAATCCTGATATCATAAAATGGCCTTTCTTTATAACTTTTGGCAAAATCACAGCGGGAAATCCCAATTTTTATTTCACGACCGTAGGGGCTTATGTTTTGTTAGGAAAAAAATAGCCTTACGGACTAATACCAGAGATAATTTAAGTAAACTTAAATTATCTCTGCTAATACGGAGGCCCGTCACTTTGTTAAGAATAATGTCTTCATCATCATCATCATCATCACCATCATCAATCCAAACACCAGCTGATGATGATCTTTGCTATTTTTATTAGAATAGAGATATTCGATTCCGATCATATCATGTTGCAATTGCCTTGGGAAAGCAATTTACCCTAACTTTCCACTGTCCACCCACCTGTAAAATGGGTACTGGCTAAAGACAGTGCTTGAAACTTGTGGAATGTTAGTTTTTGAGCGCCTAACAGGCATCCGTACTGTAATGCTCTGAAATATGAGTTAAAGTTGCTCTGGTGTGTACAGGCCTGCTGGGGTAAATATGTAAACTCATGAGACTGCCTTCGGCGGTGGACTCTAAACATATTTATTTATTTATTCATTGTTATTCTTATTGATTATTTATTATTCTTATTATTATTATTATTATTATTATTATTATTATTATTATTCATACACCTTTATGTTATCGTTACATCCATGGATCTTCTTCTTTCATTTCCATCATCGTTCTTATTACTATAGTCGGTTCTGCTTTGCTTTCTATACAACCAGGTTTCGTTTTACGTCGAGGCAGTTGACAATAATAGTGTAACAGACATACTAATAATTAACAAAACGGCATCTGCCATTGAGCTCTCTCCCTCTCT